>CM035114.1:33238765-33381265 GCA_020205505.1 Panax japonicus
AGTTTGTGCGGTCTCTATCGCATGCATGTGATATCTTTGTTATTGTATTGGTATTACTCAGTTGATTAAAATTCTGACTTCTATACTCTATTAAATTAGTGGAATATCCTTGATATTTGCGCTTCATCAGTATCCTTTCATGGAAATATTCTTCTGATCATTCTTGAATTTTACTCTACAAAACAGTATCATGTTGACATTTGGACGTTAATAATTTCTGGATAAAATAATTCTTGAACTTGTTATTGAATTTTTATATCATCTGTCATCATCTCATGTTTATGTTATGTTGAAAGACATCTGTGGCCTGTAGTGCATAGATGGACTTGGTATGATTATGACCAGGGATTATTCGGTAATCATGACTGTAATATTACAAATGATGTGGAAAAAGTCCTCATTGGCCCGTAGTACATTGATGGATAGTTTTTGGTATGATTCGGCTATGGATTCTCTTTGGCCGTAGTGCAAAGATGAATTTTTTATGGCATGATCAGGACCATTGATGAAAACATGATTATCTTTGGCCCGTAGTGCATGGATAATTCGTGGTCGTGATACTAAAGAATATCCTTGGCCTGTAGTGCAGTGATTTAATGATGTGGATTATTTATTGAGCTGAGTCTCAGCGATAAAAGTGATGAAAAACTTTTTAAATCATAAAAGATAGTAGATTTTATTCTCTACTTGACTCTTTTAATGGATTGCTTGTTCCGCTGCAGTTAAACTTGATGTCTATTGTATTTTATCAGTTTAACATTATTGGAGGCTAATGATAATTTATTCTGTATTATCTTAGTCATAATATTTCTTACTGGGCTAGTTGAGCTCACCCTTTCTTTCATTGTACTCTTCAGGAAATGAGAACATAGCAGGGACTAGTCGGGGAACGGAGTGACGGTCCAGAGGATAACAATAGTAGTCCTCACTATTCTGTGAAATAGTGTATTAATAATTTTAATGAGGACTCTTTTTGAGTTTGTATAATCTCTAGTAGACAATAATTGTATTCAAACTCACAGTTATGTTTTGTCGTATTGTACACGACAGTTGTATTAGTAAGTTGTATTTGAATTATGTACCATGTATCTGACGACCCAAGATGGGTGATGTATATTTTGGGGGTGTCACATAAGTAGTTTTTACACCAAGTACAATTCCCCGCCCATACAAGGAATCATACAACTCAGTTGCTGACACGAGTCCTCATTAAAATCCCCACCTAATCTTAACCCCCTTTTTAAATACGAATTCAATTCGTATTCATAATCCATAACTCTTTTATGAGTTTTCATAGTACCATTTCATAGTACAACTTACACACAACATCTTGCTGTAAACTTTTCAATCATAAGATTGATTCATTTTCCCATATCATAACCTTTATCAGATCACGGGGAGATCTTATCGTATATATTACGATTCAATTCCATGTACTATGATTTTGTTTTACTATCTCCTATCCCTGCACTTTCAGTTTTAGACTCGATCTATTTACCGTTACTGTTTAACTTTATTATCAAAGTTAGGGAACTCTGTGTCTTTACACTCGCCGAGATTCATTTGAATCTTACCGAACAACTAACTATGTGAGTTAGTCTTATCCTAATCACTGCGGTTATTGGTCTCAGGTATTCCTACCTAAGCTTCATAACCAACAGCTCTGATACCAACTTTAGCAACCCCGAATCTAGGTCCCAAATCCCCTCGGATCCGGTATACTATTTCTATAACTATTTGTGGAAGATATAAACATAAATTGTTTATACATTACATTACACACTATTCCCCAAGGTCGAGTAACCTTAACTTATACACAATTCATAAAATATCTATTACACAACAACATTTATCAAAATAAACTATTACAAACTAGCCGCACATTTTATCCCAAGCTGAACTTGGCAACCTTTTCTTGTATCCAAACACGTTCGCCTTATCTGCAATGTTTATCATGATATAGCAAGGGTGAGCACAAAAGTTGCCCAACAAGTTTAAATACAATAATATAATGATATATCATGATTAAAGAGTATGAATATAAGCTGGCTATAATTCATCAATATAGTTGAGAATTATCACGAACAAACTTTGACTGACAAGTTTTAAACATGAACAAACATTTCTGAACCAACTGGTAATGAAGGTGATCAGCCTTTCATACCTGACTTATACATGCAAGATGTACAGAGTACAAATTTCGTGGCAATCAACAATGATTAACCATAAGCTTTGAATACAATACTCTTATTAGAGTTAAGTAAAAGAAAACTTGCCTGAACCGTGATTACCGCAACGCAATTTATAACGCTTACCCGAAGACCTAATATTAATAATATAGATCTCCAATATTAGAATAATAATCATTGCAGTATAATACTGTTATATTTATATCCACAAAATAACCTAAACACATTACCACATAAGCCTATCAGTCTATACAAACACATAAGACTAGGTATCAAGTCAAACTATTGCAAGTCTGAGTTGAACCCGACACAATTCTATCATCCCGACGTCTAGTCGGACAAATCTCAAGTTTAAGTTCAATTAAACTCTGCTTAAACGCTTAACAATTATTCCAGATAATTTTCTTAACAGCTAAAATAATTTTCTAGGCTCAATAATATTTTCGAATAATTATTACCATTTATCAACATTTTTCAATCCTTAAAAACCGTATTTAAATGAACTAAATACCACTTAATACCTTAATAATTAATATTATTTAAATATAAAATATTAATAAAAATCATTACATAATATTATATATAATTATAATATATCAAAGTATTTTAATACTTTAAAATCATAATTATATGATTTTTAAACACTTTAATCCATTATCCGATAATTGCTATTAAATTAAAATATTAATATTTTCATGCCAAAATATCAAAAGTTATATTTTATAACTTAAAATATTTTTATAACACTTAAATCATTTTTATATAATTTATGAAAGCATTAATTCTATTTTCCTTAATTTATTTATATATTATTAGATAAAACTAATTATCATTAATAATAAATTATTAATGAAATTCATCCCCAAAATATTAAAAGTCATCAAAAATAACTTAAAATATTTTCTTATACCATAAAATAATTTTTCATGATTTTTCATGAATTAAAACTATTTTTAAATAATTTATTTAATATTATAATTAAATAAATAATAACACTTTACATTCCAAAAATAATAAATATTTTTGAAATATACTTAAAATAATTAAAAATTATTTTTCAGACTTCAAAATAATTGTTTCGGTAATTTATTTTTGTATTTTTAATAATACAAAACCATTTTTTTTCTAATTTTTTAATCATTTTCGGGGAAAATAATAATAATCTTTCGCTAAAGGGCTATAGCGACACTTTCTGTCGCTATAGGTTGTTCTTGAGCTTCATAGTCAGAGTTCGGGTGAGTATGTTTGACCAACATTACAACAGTGTTCCTTATGTTTCTAGGCTTGCAATTGATTTCATGTTGTTAGTATTTATGTAATACTACAATTACATAACAAGTTTCGTAGCTACAACAACTTAGATCAGAGAGATTTAAGTCTCAAAATCTCTGACAAACGCGGTTCTTCGGCTTGTCCTAGAGTTTAACAGCTTTGAGTGGCCTACTTTGAGTCCTTATAACTTGATTATCGTGTAACATTTATGTGATCTATCAACTCCAGTTTGTAGACACAGGTATTACTACAATTATAAAGCATAATAAACACTAAAAAATCACAGAATGAACAAGATATGGCCGGTCAAACTTAATGGTCGGGCACTGTTCTCAGAGAAATCTGGTGTTTTCCCAGATTTCGTTCAAGAACAGTTGGTCAATGGTACTTTGACCAACAATAACTTTGATTCTATGTGCTTTCTGGGTGATCTAAAGACACTTATGTGTAGATTACATGTCATTCTACAAGAAAAAAAAACAACTGGACCAAAGCATTCAAACAACCGTAAGAATTCATGGCCCTAAAACCTTGTCAGAAATCTGGGAAAATTCTAGGTTTTTCCAGAAACGTTTTCCAGAGTTGGTCAACGATGTTTGACCCGCTCATATCTTTTGATCTAGACATGGTATGAGGATGATTCCACTTCCAGTTGTACTCTCCTCATGGCAAGAACAAGTATATAACTTAAAACACAACAAATAATTAACATACACAGATCTATGGGCACTGACATATGGCTGTCAGGCCATATTTTTCAAGTTTTCCAGATTTTCAAAAACTTCAAAATCGTGCACTTTGATGTTATGGATCTGTGTTTTGACCACCCAGATAATCAACTAACACCCTATTACACAACTTTAACCAACAAACAACAACATTAAACATCAAAATCATAGATTTGCAAGGTTAGGGTTTTTATACCTTTTAAGCTTTGATTTTGATTCTTGATCTTGTGATTTGATCTAGGCTTGATAGAAATCATGCTAGGGACTGAAATACTTGCTAAATTTTGAAACTTTGAGAGAGAACAAGGGTTGGTGAGAGCTTTCAAGATAATGAGGCTAATTTATTAACTTTCTCTCTCTCCAATTTTATATCAACTAATTCAATGCATGTGGCTGAGTTGCTAGCTAGATAGACTGATTTGCTGGAAATTTTAGTCAAAAAGGCTAGCATTAGTAGGTTCACCAAATCAATATTTGGTAAGTATTTACACTCAATATTTATAAATGTGACAAAAGGGCATACTGTCATTTCTATGCAAATTTTTTATTTCTAGATTGGTCTTTTGATACAATCCCTTAGGGTTTAGGTTTTGAGCAATCTAGGGTTTAGGGTTTAACCCTTTAGGTGTTTAGATTTTAACCCCATAAAATATTTAGCAACTTGGATTTTTCAAAAATTTCTAGTTAAATTTAAAATAGAAAATTTTGATTTCTAATTAATTAGGGCTTCCTAATTATATCATAATTTCCATAATCATAAATCAATCTTGCTAATTAGGACTAATTTATCCTAATTAAAATTGCTAATTAAGCACTAGGGTCAAATTATACATTAGGTTTTAAAACCACATTTTAGGGTTTTAATAGAAAAATAATGTTTCAATTTTAGAAATTAGATTTCCTAATTAGATTAGGGTTTTCTAATAACTTGACAATTAGGATATATATTTCCTAATTACATTGCTACATATAGCAATTAAATCCATCACTGCACAATTAGGGTTTTCAACCCATAAATTAGGGTTTACAATAGAAAATAATTTTCTAAAATAGAAATTAAATATTCGTAATTAGATTAGGATTTTCTAATTACTCATAATTGAAATAATTAGGATTAGGGTTTCCTAATTAACATTGCTAATTTTAGCAATTAAATCCACAATTGAGCATTAGGGTTTCTGACGGAATAATCTGGGTTCCACAAATTGGAAATTTAGGGTTTACTAATTAATTCACCTTTACCTCATTAGTACTTAATGAATAGCAATTAAGCATTAAAATTCTCGTATATTCCCAGATTAGGGTCTCTACGTTATCAGAATCTAAAACTAGGATTTTCAGATTGGTATTAGGGTTTTCTAATTATCAAATCGGGTTTCAATTTAGAATTAGGGTTGTTGTAATCAATATGTTAAGATTAACCCAATTAATCCTATAATTATTTACACACATGCCATTAAGTTCCCGATTAGGGTTTCATGCACCGAATTAGGGTTTTAGATTCCCGGAACTGACATTAGGGTTTCCAGAACCCGAGTTTCTAGGATTTCTTATTAAACGCTAGTATTTTCTAACCGAACGTTAAAGTTCTTAATATATAATTAGGGTTTGTTATAGATATCGTTTATCTGGTCAACCCTTCACCCTTAACCACATTCTGAACATAAACATAACCATAAACACAAAACGAATTCACATAAATCCTTAATCCTGAATAATTCACCTAAATCCTTCACCGAATTTTGAAATCCTCAAAATTCAATCCCAATAACATCAAACGCATACACTTATTTTCTGTCTAGGTCTATTATTTGACCTTAAATCAATCATTTAATATTTTAATAATTTGTCTAATTTCTCGGGTTGTCACATAATCAAGCTCCCGAACCCAAATGAATCTCGATTTCACTGACCCCATTTAGCAAGTGTCACATCACTGGGTCAATGTGCAAACCTTTTCAGTTGCGTTGGTGCCACCAGTTAAAAACACCACTGGCGACTCTTAAAGTCAAATCGTCGACATTAAAACATGTCGGACCCTTTTTCGCTGATTTTTCAAACAATTCTCACATAACATGAGAATACCAAAGAACAAGTAACGAAAAAGAACAAATAAAAATCCCGACGTCGAAAGGTGGCGACTCTGTTGGGGACTCCAGTAAGAGTGCTTAAGCCGCTAATACAAGCTTTTCACAACTGTTATATGCTTGTGTGTGAATGTTGCATTTACATTTATGATGAATGTGTACGAATGCATTTTACTTACTGCACTGCAATATATCTATCTGTGATATTAGTGCTTCGCACATGTCATCATTTTCATAACGGTGAGACGCGTTGTATGTGAATGTATGTTGTGTGGTTCCACCATCAGTAGGCTATCATGTCGGTGTTTGATTACTCGACGTAGGGAGACTAATTCCAACGAGGCTCAGGAAAGGCACCACCCAGATGCGCCTCCAGTTGAAAGATCGGATTAACTTCCCGTCAAGTAGATTGCGATGATCTGGGGACCTTCATGCAAAAAGCCGCGAGAGCTAAACCCTAAGATAGGTAACCTTTGATAAACCAACGCGGAGGAAAGTCTCTCTCATGCTTTCCATTTTCAATTACTTGTAAAAACATTTACTTATAATTTATTCCATGTTCATCTTTATGTAATGGAAAATATGAAGATTATTTATACATACATGAATGTTATCAAATATAACGCCCATTTTTGCAAGATGATATTCTAAAATGGACACATAATGATAGCATTCATTATCTCTAAGACCTAAACTACATAAGTCTTTTGTAGGAAACAAATGGGCCTGTTACCCGCTCAAAATCCGAAAAGGCCACGAGCCTACAACCAATCATGTCTTCTTCTGACCAGTCTATGCCGTTTCTCGAGAAAAATTTGATGGTATGAGTCAACAAATTACAGATTTGGCTGTTCTGCTGAAAAAATTGCATAAGTCTACTCAGGGTACAAAGATGTATACACATACATAATCTTCTACACAAGGAGGAACACAAGGTTTGGATAAAACAAATCCAGAACCTCAGTTGGATACTATCAACAAAGACCCTGAAAACACCCATCTCAAAGGAGATCTAGACACCGGTGATATCAGGAAGAAGGTCCTTTAAATGGAGGAAACTATCCGTGCTCTCAAAGGTATTGGAACACATGGAAGTGTTTCATATGTTGACCTTTGCATATTCCCTGGTGTTCATTATCCAGAGAAATTCAAACCCCTGACTTTGAAAAGTATGACGGATTAGGGGATCCTTACACCCATTTAAAGCTGTTCATCGGTGAACTTGGATCTTATGCGAAAAATGAGAAGCTCAAAATGCAGCTGTTCCAGAAGAGTCTGACTGGATAAGTCCGTTAATGGTATACCAGATTAGACAACTCAAAGATCCATAGCTGGGAAGAGCTAGCTCACGCCTTCCTCACTCAATATAGTTTTCAATCTCAGATGGCTCCTGACCTGTACCAGATTACCACGGTCAAGAAACCGTCTAATTAGTCTTTCAGAGAGTATGCTCAAAGGTGGAGGCGCCTTGCTGCTCAAGTAATTCCTTCCATGACGGAATCAGAAATGGTCATGACTTTCATAGACATACAGGAGCTCCCTTTCTATGAGAGAGTCTTAGCTGGGTATTGGTAAACCATTCTCTAAACTGATCAAACACAGAGAGATGGCTGAGATGGGATTGAAGTTAGGTAAGATTCAAGACCTAGCCGCTCTTAAAGTAGGTTTCTGAGTACCATCCAATATGGAACTTCTGGAAACCAAACCCCCGGAGGGTCCCATAAAAGAAAGAGGAGGATGTTTCCTGATACTACAAGGTCAAAAAGGTAATTAGAACATGCATGTACATGAGGAGAAACTACTCCCCTCTCCAAACACAGTCTTCAAACCCTCCATTGCATAAGAGGGGAGGAGCAAAGTGACCTCGAACGTTCACACCTTAGGGGACTTGCTCGAGAATATTCTTGTTCTTCTGACTATTCAGATGAAAATCACACGTCTTCTTCCACCAGCCAACCCTAATGGGAGGGGTTTCAATGCTACTCAGAAGTGTGTTTATCATGCCAGAGCACCTGGACATGATACTCAAGATTGTTGGGCCTTGAAACATAAGATCCAAGATTTGCTAGACAATGGTGAGATCGTGGTTACAAATCAGATCAGCCACATGTATAAGGCAACCCTCTTCCTCAACACAAAGAAGAAGAGGTCAACATGATTAGTTGGAGCACTGGACAGAGTTCCAATTTTAATGGTGAATATCCCAGACCATCAAAGATGGTGTTGACAGCTGGGATTACGCAAAATTTCAATTTGCTATGGAACGAAAGATGAAAGCTCTTTGCAAGCAAATTAAATAATTGGCCGAACTTGAATCATCAATATCAAGTCACACGCCAGTTAGTCAGCCAGGAGCATGCTATCTCCTTCCTTTTGTTATGAATGTTCCACCATCACCTTTAGAAAGCAAAGTTATGGAAGATAAGGTTGTAAAGAGAGCAAATGCTAAAGTCCGTCGGATTTTGCCAATCAAAGGGAATTTATATACCTGGGCCAACCTATGAGAGAAGATATTTCAGATGCTAATCAATGAAGGAAGAATTACCTCCCTTCTATCACCAATTAATCCCCGTTCAAGATGGTTCAACTCTGATGGAGTTCGTCAATATCATTTGTAATAACTCGATATTTTCTATATAATTAAATTATAAATTTTGCGTATAATTTTTTTTAATAATAAATATGAATGATATGTGCCAAGGTAATGTGCAATATATTTTTATATGTGATAAATAAAATTTATTTATTACATTAAGTATTGCAAATAAATTTATTTTTAGAATTATTGATTATTATCAATTATAATTTTTATACTAATTAATTCTTTATTGGAAATGTTTTTTTTAATTATTTTTCAAGGAAAATATAATCTTATATTTTAAATAATAATGAAATGATTTTAGCATAATTATAATGATTATTTCATTATATGAATTTGTTTCATGATGTTAAGTTAATATTTTAACTTAATTAAGAATGTTATTTATGCAAGGTAAATCAGATATGGAATCAAACCCTGAATATGAGTTTTTGATCAAGGAATGAGAATAATAATATTATATTATTATTTGCTAGTGTTATAGATATGTGTATTATGTGTGTAAGGTTAATGTGAATATCCGTTTTGATGAAACAGTTTTAGTGTTAATGATAAACCCTAATTTTGGTTATGGGATAAGGAATAATAATAATAATAATAATATAATATTATAATATTATAATATTTTGATTTTTTTAGAATATATACATGTACTGTATGTGGACTGACAATGGTTGGTCAATTACGGTGTATTTTGACCAAACCCTAGTAATAATGTTTAAAAACCCCAATTTCTATAATTAGTAACCCTAATTAGAATTATAAAACCTAATTACCAAAAGTATAAACACTAATTGCTAAATTAGCAAAGTCAATGATAATTATATGATATAAACCCTAATGTTACTCTAAAAGGTAATTAGAAAATTAAACACAATTATGAAACTCTAATTTAAAAAATTTAGAAACTAAAATTTATTTAATTTTTTTATTTTTGTACAAACCCTAATTGCTAAATCCTATTAATATTTTGTGCTAAACCTTAGGGTTAATCCCTAAGGGTTTGTATGATTACAAAATTTCCCTTAAAATTCCATGAGAGAAAACTAAAATACCCCTCTTTGGATATTTTATTGAGATAACTTGAAAATCTATACAAAATGGAGTGGGTGACCAACTTGTTTGACAAATGTGACTCAAAGATGACAGCAACTCAACCACTCAATCAGCCATTACATTGCATCTAGCCTTGTATAAATAGATTTGGAGAGAGAGAAATTCATTTGCATGCTCATTTTTGTACCAACTCTCAAATTATCTCTCTCAACTCAAAACCCACGAAAATATAAGCTAAATCAGTTCCATAAACAAGCCCCACGTTTATCACTACATATCAGGAAGCCAGAATCAAAAATTTTCTTAGAAATGTATAAAAACCCTAGCTATAATCTGTCCAAAATCGATGTTAGATGTTTTTTTGTGTTAAACATGTTAGATATGGTGTCTAAGGATGATTTGGGTTGCTAGATGTTGGATCCATAACATTAGAAGCTCGGATTTGTGATTTTGAAAAAATCTGGGAAAAGTTAGATCTGTGGTCTGACAACTGATATCAGTGGCCACATATCCTTTCTCGTTTAGATATATGTTTGTTTTTAAGTTGATATGTGTAGCCTGAAATGTTGTATTTAATCTTCAAAAAGAATCAGGATCATTAGGTGTCCTCGATCGAAAGTTATTGATGGTCAAAAGTCGTTGACCGACCATGACCAAATGAAATCTGGGTAAACCAGAATGTATTTTGCAGCGTCTGACAAGTTTTGTATCTTCTAAATCTGTGATTGTGTTGATGTTTTAGCTTGATTATTGTATGTAAGTTGTTGTCTAGTATATCAGCTCCACGTTTACGCCCTTAAAATCTCCTTAATATTAAACGAGTTGAAATCAGTGGCCGGTCAAAGTAGGTTCATCCGACCATATTATCTGTTTCTGGGAATTTCCAGAAACCGATAGCACCTTATGTCTGACATGGTTTGACCGAACAATAGTTGCTTGAGCACCCTGAAAATCGGTCTGACAGTGTTTCTTGAGCTCAAAAACACCTAAGACGACAGATTTGTGTCACTATAGGCTATAGCGACGGTTCCTATTATTTTTAATTTCTGTTTTTTTCTGAAAATTATTTAAAAATAGAAAATAAATTATAAAAATTACTAAAATAGTTTTAAATTATGAAAAATACTTTCTGATTATTTAGAATATTTTTCATTAATAATTATAATTATTTGAATATTAATGATATTTAATTTATTTAATTAGTATATTAAATAAATTATAGAAAAATGATTTTAATTATTCAAAAATAATTTTAAATAAAATTAATATATTTTAAAATATTTTAAGTTATAAAATGTAACTTTTAATATTTTTTGGAGAATTTTTATTAATAATTTAATATTAATGATATTAGATTATTTGATTATTAAATTAAATAATTAAGATAAAAATAATTTTAATGATTTAAAAATCATTTTAAATGAAAATAAGTATTTAAAGATTTTTTAAGTTATAAAATAACTTTTAATATTTAAAGGATAATTTCATTAATAATTTAATATTAATGATATATTAATGATATTAAATTTATTTAATAATTATATTAAATAAATAGTTTTAAAATGGTTTTATTAATTTAAAAATCATTTAAGAAAGGATATAAATGAATTAAAAATATTTTAAGTTGTAATTAATGACTTTTAATAGTTAGATAATGATACATTAATATTTATATATTAATGATAATTATTTAATAATGATTTTAAATGTTTTAAAAATCATTTAAGGGTAATATAAATGTTTTAAAAATATTTTAAGTTATTATTAATGACTTTAATATTTTGGCAATGGTTTCATTAATAGTTTAATATTGATTAAATGTTAATGATAATAGAATTGTTTGATATTTAAATCATTTAATAACGATTCTAATATTTCAAAAATTATGGTAAATGGTAATAATTATTTTATAATTATTATAAGGTCATGAAAAATAGTGCGACTGTTGTTTAAGTTATCTATTTGGATATTGAACTTCGGGATATAGTCTTAGACTCGATATTTACCCGATAAAGTTGTCGGTAGACCGACATGTTTTAGAAATTGATCTGGACTTAGATAATTAGTTAGTTAACTGTTTATTTGTGATTCAATGGTTGTTAAAGTTGTGTGACAATATGATTAGGAATGTGTTGATGTTTGTTTGTGAGTCAATGACTGTTAAACATGTGTGATAATGTGATTAGGTTATGTGCTGACTGCGAAATGCAGTACTATGTGTTATGGAATATTGTTCTAATCGAACGAATGATTTGATTAATGATAGGTCGTGATATAAAAGATAAATCTAAGTTGCGTAATTGTAAGCACCGAATCAGGCAAGTATCCTACCTTTGCATTTTCTTTATGCAATGGACAAGTGTAAGAATGTTTCAAAATTATATTATTACTGTACAGATTGTTAAACTTATATTATATACACCCATTGATTATCAACATGTTAGTATATGATAATTCAGTTATATATTCTGTTCGTTATTTTCTATAAATGATTATACAAGTGTCCCCACTTGGATAATCATTGTATTTAATCACATGTTGATACACCTTTGATATACATATATGTTGAATTATATATTATTGTTGAACAAGATAAGACCTTTGTTATGAAAACCCGACAGGTATGAACATCCCAATCATGGGAAAAAATTTATGCGCTACAGCGGACAAAGGATGAACGATAATATCATTCTAGCAATGTAGTATTGATCAATACAGGGTACAACGGGGCTGATCACCCTCCGTGCCCGTAAGCAATGGCCGGTTTACAGATGAATTTCTGTTTAAACCCTTTCGAAAATGAAAACAATGTTCATAATATGTCACAGAAACCCCATGTATAGTCAATACGCAGTTTCAAAAATTTGAACGAGGGTTGTTATGTTATTATTATTGGTACAGATTACTTTACAACTATTGACTGGTTGTAGAAGAATATTATAAAGAAAACATTTAAATTCTTTCAACTTATATATATAAATACTTGTTGGGCACTCAAATGCTCATCCTTGCTTAATTTAAATGTTTTCAGCTAAGTGTGAACAGCTAGAAGGCTCGGCCAGGATCAAGTGAAAAGGAAAGCAAACAGAACATGTTATTGGTATCATTTGTAATAGATAGACTGTATTAAGTTAATAATATGTATTATATATCATGTAAAGAATGTAGTAAAGGTTGCGTACGTGGGATTAGACTCTGATAAATGTAAGTTAAGTTTAAGTTTTATATTATGGTTATTATTATTAGTATTATTCCGCTCATAGAAATGGTATCGTGAAGTACCGAGTTCGGGTTTCAAGTATCCGGATTCGGGACTTTACAGGATGGTATCAGAGCTATAGGGTTAGAAACCTTAGGTGGGTTAGACCTTAGGCTATAACCTTAGAACAGAAGGAAACGTTAAAATATAAATAACTCATATAGAGTTTAAAAAGGAGATGAATTGAATAAATTCATCGTCAAACAAAATAAAAGATAATTTATAAAACTATTATGTGTTGTGTGTATTTATTATTTGCTAGTCAGGATAATTTTGTGTGTAGGTGTTAGAAAGGAACAGAATTAGGATACCCTTAAGTCGTAAAGAATAAGTCAACGTCCATGACCGAGCCAATATTAAAGTCAATAACTGCAATAGAGGCTCACATTGAAAACTACCTCAAAGAGGTGGTTATTTTGAAAAGTATAGTACTAGATCAAGAAACGCTAAGTATAACTGATAGGTAAAGTATAGTTAAGTATTATAAGTGGTCAATGTCGAGTTCTTAAACTCATATGTTTGTGATGAGTTCTTAAACTCATAAGGTGTTGAAAGTTGTGACAAACTGGATATAGTTATGTGTAAATGGATATTGAGGATAATGGAAATACATAGGTTATTAAGCAATTGATCATTAGTGAAGGCGAAAGAAATAGGTAGTATTAACATTAGTTGAATATATATGATTCTGTGTTGTGTATATGATAAGTATGTTTGTGTAATGACATTTTTTTAATCTTTGTGTTGGACAAAGTTATAAATCCTGACTTTTGTAATCACAAAGGGATAACGAATGTTTAAAGCACAATGTGCTATAGTATGTCAAGTGCTATGAATATGAGTCTATGTTGGATTAACGGGATAAGTTGGTATAAAGATAGTAGATATTTATTTGGTCACTGGTTATTACAGTAGACCGAGTTTTCAAAATATAATATTTTGAGTACATGATTATTTGAATAGAAAGTTTTGCGTTATATGTTAAGTGTTTACGATAAGGCTTAGAATGTAAGAATAATTTATGATAATGCCGTTAAAAAAACGAAACCAAAGGAAGAAGAACCTGTCAACAAAGCTGGAAGACAACCAGACCCGACACAGAATTTTGCGAATGCGGACGATCAAGCTATGCAGAACGAAATACCAGTCGCGGGAAATCAACTAGACAATCGATCGACAAACTTCAAAGACTTCAAGACAACCGGACTGCCGGGATGTAGAAGATCAACCGACCCTGTTAAAGCGTATGTGATAGCTAGGATAACGGTGGGGCAAAAGACAACTTTTGTCACCTATATGGTAAAAGAAGATAATTTCAATAAATAAGCCAGAAATGTGATTAAAAGAAAAGTTTGTGTGTGGAAAGTAAGGACAGAAGGGATATATATCTTTCCAAAATGTCCCAATCCAAGAATGTATAGTGAATGTGTTGTGTGCGAATCAATAAAGCATAAGGTAAAAGACTGTCTAAGAAAGGAAATGGAAACAAGGAATGCGAATACAGAACAAGGCAGCAGGACATTGGCGACAACGGGACCAACTTCAACAAACAAACAAATGAAATCAACCGCAAGCTTCTTCAGCGTGACTGTTCGGGATTCGGTAACAGCCGGGGATGCAACTCCAGGTATTAATCTAACCAATTTTTATTTTCTTATTATTTTCTTATATATAGTAAATTATTTTTATAAATTATTTTGAAGGAGGAATTTGAGTTCTCTTAGAAATCAAATTTATGTTCAATGAGATAGATAAACGTTATGCTAAATAGTGAAAGATCAATTCGATCAATTATGATCGAGATCTAATTGCAATAATTGTGTATGTTATGTACCCTGGTATGTATAGGTTTTAAAAGGTGATTATGGGGACAGAATCTTTATAAGGGGGGGGGTGAATGTAATAACCCGATATTTTCTATATAATTAAATCATAAATTTTGCGTATAATTTTTTTTAATAATAAATATGAATGATATGTGTCAAGATAATGTACAATATATTTTTATATGTGATAAATAAAATTTATTTATTACATTAAGTATTGCAAATAAATTTATTTTTAGAATTATTGATTATTATCAATTATAATTTTTATACTAATTAATTCCATATTGGAAATGTTTTATTAATTATTTTTCAAGGAAAATATAATCTTATATTATTTAAATAATATATGAAATGATTTTAGAATAATTATAATGATTATTTCATTATATGAATTTGTTCAGGATGTTAAGTTAATTATTTTAACTTAATTAAGAATGTTATTTATGCAAGGTAAATCAGATATGAAATCCAAACCCTGAATATGAGTTTTGATCAAGGAATGAGAATAATAATATTATATTATTATTTGCTAGTGTTATAGATATGTGTATTATGTGTGTAAGGTTAATGTGAATATCCGTTTTGATGAAACAGTTTTAGTGTTAATGATAAACCCTAATTTTGGTTATGGGATAAGGAATAATAATAATAATATTATAATATTTTGATTTTTTAGTACTATATACATGTACTGTATGTGGACTGACAATGGTTGGTCAATTACGGTGTATTTTGACCAAACTCTAGTAATAATGTTAAAACCCTAATTTCTATAATTAGTAACCCTAATTAGAAATTATAAAACCTAATTACCAAAAGTATAAACACTAATTGCTAAATTAGCAAAGTCAATGATAATTATATGATCTAAACCCTAATGTTACTCTAAAAGGTAATTAGAAAATTAAACATAATTACGAAACTCTAATTTAAAAATTTTAGAAACTAAAATTTATTTAATTTATTTATTTAATTTTATTATTTTTGTACAAACCCTAATTACTAAATCCTATTAATATTTTGTGCTAAACCTTAGGGTTAAACCCTAAGGGTTTGTATGATTACAAAATTGCCCTTAAAATTCCATGCAAAAGACTAAAATACCCCTCTTTGGATATTTTATTGAGATAACTTGTATATCTATACAAAATGGAGTGGGTGACCAACTTGTTTGACAAATGTGACTCAAAAATGACAGCAACTCAACCACTCAATCAGCCATTACATTGCATCTAGCCTTGTATAAATAGATTTGGAGAGAGAGAAATTCATTTGCATGCTCATTTTTGTACCAACTCTCAAGTTATCTCTCTCAACTCAAAACCCACGAAAATATAAGCTAAATTAGTTCCATAAACAAGCCCCACGTTTATCACTAACAGATCAGGAGGCCAGAATCAAAAATTTTCTTAGAAAGGTATAAAAACCCTAGCTATAATCTGTCCAAAAATCGAATGTTAGATGTTTTTTTGTGTTAAACATGTTAGATATGGTGTCTAAGGATGATTTGGGTTGCTAGATGTTGGATCCATAACATTTAGAAGCTCGGATTTGTGATTTTGAAAAATCTGGGAAAAGTTAGATTTGTGGTCTGACAACTAATGGCAGTGGCCACATATCCTTTCTCGTTTATGATATATGTTGTTTTTAAGTTGATATGTGTAGCCTGAAATGTTGTATTTAATCTTCAAAAGAATCAGGGTCATTAGGTGTCTCGATCGAAAGTTATTGATGTTCAAAGGTCGTTGACCGACCATGACCAAATGAAATCTGGGTAAACCTAGAATGTATTTTGCAGCGTCTGACAAGTTTTGTATCTTCTAAATCTGTGATTATGTTGATGTTTTAGCTTGATTGTTGTATGTAAGTTGTAGTCTAGTATATCAGCTCCACGTTTATTGCCTTAAAATTTCCTTAATATTAAACGAGTTGAAATTAGTGGCCGGTCAAAGTAGGTCATCCGACCATATTATCTGTTTATAGGGAATTTCCAGAAACCGATAGCACCTTATGTCTGACATGGTTTGACCGAGCAATAGTTGCTTTATTTGTTGATGTTATATGTTTGTTGTGTAATAGATCTATAGTTCTATATGTAGGCTGCAATCTGGAAGTTATAGATCACTAAAACATCACACGATTAACATGTAGTGGACGCTGGAAATTGGCTGTTCGAATTTCTGGGTTTCTGAAGAAAGCCAGATTTTGTCTGACATTTTGGCAGATCATATCTTTTTATTGTGTTATTGTTTGATCAAAGTTAGTGTTGGATATTGTAGTGCTACATGAGTACTATACAACTAATATTTGAGCTAACTCAAAACTCGATTACATTGTGAATCAAAGCCAGTCAAAACAGGCACCCTGAAAACCGGTCTGACAGTGTTCTTGAGCTCAAGAACACCTAAGACGACATATTTGTGTCACTATAGGCTATAGCAACAGGTTCCTATTATTTTTAATTTCTGTTTTTTTTCGAAAATTATTTAAAAATTAGAAAATAAATTATAAAAATTACAAAAATAGTTTTAAAAAATTATTTTAAATTATGAAAAATACTTTCTGATTATTTAGAATATTTTTCATTAATAATTATAATTATTTGAATATTAATGATATTTAATTTATTTAATTAGTTTATTAAATAAATTATAGAAAAATGATTTTAATTATTTAAAAATCATTTTAAATAAGATTAATGTATTTTAAAATATTTTAAGTTATAAAATGTAACTTTTAATATTTTTGGAGAATTTTTATTAATAATTTAATATTAATGATATTAGATTTATTTGATTATTAAATTAAATAAATAAGATAAAAATGATTTTAATGATTTAAAAATCATTTTAAATGAAAATAAAGTATTTAAAGATATTTTAAGTTATAAAAATAACTTTTAATATTTAAAGGATAATTTTATTAATAATTTAATATTAATGATATATTAATGATATTAAATTTATTTAATAATTATATTAAATAAATAGTTTTAAAATGGTTTTATTAATTTAAAAATCATTTAAGAAAGGATATAAATGAATTAAAAATATTTGAAGTTGTAATTAATGACTTTTAATAGTTAGATAATGATACATTAATATTTATATATTAATGATAATTATTTAATAATGATTTTAAAAGTTTTAAAATCATTTAAGGGTAATATAAATGTTTTAAAAATATTTTAAGTTATTATTAATGACTTTAATATTTTGGCAATGGTTTCATTAATAGTTTAATATTGATTAAATGTTAATGATAATAGAATTGTTTGATATTTAAATCATTTAATAATAATTCTGATATTTTAAAAATTATGATAAATGGTAATAATTATTTTATAATTATTATAAGGTCATGAAAAATAGTGCGACTGTAGTTTAAGTTATCTATTTGGATATTGAACTTCGGGATATAGTCTTAGACTCGATTTTTACCCGATAAAGTTGTCGGTAGACCGACATGTTTCAGAAATTGATCTGGACTTAGATAATTTAGTTAGTTAACTGTTTATTTGTGATTCAATGGTTGTTAAAGTTGTGTGACAATATGATTAGGAATGTGTTGATGTTTGTTTGTGAGTCAATGACTATTGAACATGTGTGATAATGTGATTAGGTTATGTGCTGTCTGCGAAATGCAGTACTATGTGTTATGGAATATTGTTCTAATCGAACGAATGATTTGATTAATGATAGGCCGTGATATAAAAGATAAATCTAGGTTGCGTAATTGTAAACAGCGAATCAGACAAGTATCCTACCTTTGCATTTTCTTTATGCAATTGACAAGTGTAAGAATGTTTCAAAATTATATTATTACTGCACAGATTGTTAAACCTATATTATATACACCCATTGATTATCAACATGTTAGTATATGATAATTCAGTTATATATTTTGTTTGTTAATTTCTATAAATGATTATACAAGTGTCCCCACTTGGATAATTATTGTATTTAATCACATGTTGATACATCTTTGATATACATATATATTGAATTATATATTATTGTTGAACAAGATAAGACCTTTGTTATGAAAACCCGACAGGTATGAACATCCCAATCATGGGAAAAATTTTATGCGCTACGGCGGACAAAGGATGAACGATAATATCGTTCTAGCAATGTAGTATTGATCAATACTGGATACAACGGGGCTGATCACCCTCTGTGCCCGTAAGTAATGGCCGGTTTACAGATAAATTTCTGTTTAAACCCTTTCGAAAATGAAAACAATATTCATAATATGTCACAGAAACCCCATGTATAGTCATTACGCAGTTTCAAAATTTTGAACGAGGGTTGTTATGTTATTATTATTGGTACAGATTACTTCACAACTATTGACTGGTTGTAGAAGAATATTATAAAGAAATATTTAAATTCTTTCAACTTATATATATATATATATATATAAATACTTGCTGGGCACTCAAATGCTCATCCTTGTTAATTTAAATGTTTTCAGCTAAGTGTGAACAGCTAGAAGGCTTGGTCAGGATCAAGTGAAAAGGAAAGCAAACAGAACATGTTATTGGTATCATTTGTAATAGATAGACTGTATTAAGTTAATGATATGTATTATATATCATGTAAAGAATGTAGTAAAGGTTGCGTACTTGGGATTAGACTTTGATAAATGTTAGTTAAGTTTAAGTTTTATATTATGGTTATTATTATTAGTATTATTCTGCTCATAGAAATGGTATCGTGAAGTACCGAGTTCGGGTTTCAAGTATCCGGATTCGGGGACTTTACATCATTCACATTCTCACGGTCACAACATAGAAGAATGTTGGGCACTCCGCCACCTTATTCAGAATTTAATTGATAGCGGTGTCCTGCAATTGGCAAACGATGACACTGTGCTACTCAAGAGTGGGAATACATATCCTACCAAATGGAGGGGATCAGTAGCAGTTATATCCGTTAAGGCTGATGAGACTGTCAAATCATTTCCCATACAATCCATTTAACTCAAAGGAACTGACAATCCTTTGAAAGTGGCCGCACCAGAGACAATTTCTTTACCCTTCAGCCACAATAACATGTTTTCAGCTTACACAAAGTCCCATGGAATTATGGGGAAGCTGAAGGATCCACATCTCATACTACTACAGTGTCAAAGGAAAATCCACTGTATCTTCCTCAGCGGGTTATGAAGCCCACCTTCAAAGCAAAGGGGAAGATTCCCATGGAGAAGATTGAAAAATTCCTCCACACTGTGGGCCATAATGAAGCCAAGGTGGTTCTAAGCTTAAGAGAAGCTCCACATCAGATCTCAATACTGGAATTGGTTTTCTCTTTCGAGGATCATAGGAAGATTTTATTGAAGGTTTTGGAAAAAGCCTACTTGCCGAAATCAGTGGATGCAGAAAAATTTCAACATATGGTTGATCACATTTTCAACAACAATGTGATATCCTTCACTGATGATGACATACCTCCCGAAGGGACCCGTCATTGCAAGCCATTGCACATCGTAATTTTGTCTTCCGGGTATATGTTAGCTAGAGTTTTGATAGATGGAGGTTCGTCTCTGAATATCTGTCCTTATGCTACCTTGGTGAGGATGCACGTCAATCTCAAACGGATCCGAAGCAGCCATATGGTTATCAAAGATTTTGATGGATCCCGACGAAATTCTGTCGGAGAGATTGAGCTGCCAATTGAGATTGGTCCAAATACATTCAATGTATCCTTTCACGTCCTCAAGATAGATTTAGGATACAACCTGCTATTAGGGAGACCATGGATCCACAGGGATGGAACCATTCCTTCTACACTACATCAACAACTCAAATACATTGTCAACAATAACCTAGTCACTATCAGCGCTGAGCTGAAATGTCCTGAACAAGGAAATCTACCAATCATCAGCTTTAATTCAGAAGTTGAGCCAGCCAGTTTTCATACTTTGGAAGTGAGTAACATGCAATACCATCCTATTGGAGCACCACTTCCCGTACCCAAGATTTCTGTCGAGGTCATGTCAGCCACTAAAGAAATGATGTCATTGGGTCATCAGCCTGTACAAGGGCTTGGTAAAGATAAGTAGGGTATTAAGCACCCAATTCAAGTGTCCAGTCAAATTGGGACATCCGGACTAGGCTATTATGCCAATTCCAGTCATAGGAATCCTCATAATCATAAGAATGTTCTTCAAGATTCTGTCACACAACGATTTTTTCCATCTGTACCTTATGAGCTGATACAGTCTCTAGTAAAGGTGTCAGCCCATGTTATGGCTATGTTGTTTCCAAAACCGGTACCCTTTAAAGGAAAAGAGGTGCTGATTCTTGATCCTGAAGTGGAAGAAAGGGAACAGAAATGTAAACATGACATCGCTCTGATGATGTCAGGAATACGCATCATTGTCCATGATGAACATACAAATAGATACACCCCAGACGATGATTGCCCAGATGTTATGGTCATCATTCGGGAAAAGGAGGACGATGACAGCCACTCCATCACTGTAGTCCATCAAGACTTTGTCCTCGACAATTGGAACAACGCTCCATGCATTAGTCGACGAGGGTAAAATGGGCAAAAAATCCCTCTGCCCTATAGATAACTTTAATTGCTTACATTTCTATACAGTATTAGTAGTTATTTTATCAGTACATGCTAACACTTTTGTATGATTAAAAGTTTAATATAGTAAGTGAAAGCATATTTTGTTTCAGGACTCTGAATTTAGATGTGCCTGTACTTGCTGATGAAGTGCCTTTTCTCCATAAGGACTGTAACTTCGATGCAAAGTTGGACTCAGACTTGATGGAAATCCAAGAAGACATTGAAACACCTCAGGAGATTAAGGAATGGGTCACAAACAAACCTAAACCCAACCTTGACCAAATCATATCTTTCAATCTTGTAACCTTAGAAAACCCTAAGCTAATCCAGATTGCTTTAGACCTCACCCTAAACCAACGGAATGACATGATTGCACTATTAACCCAATTCTAGGATGTGTTTGCATGGTCTCACGAAGACATGGTGGGTTTGTCCACTGACATTGTCCTTCATAGCCATCCCATTAAAGAGGGATTTCAGCTAGTCAGGCAGAAGCTCAAGCGATTGAAACCTGAATGGAGTTTAAAAGTAAAAGAAGAAATTATGAAACAATTTCAAGCTGGCATTATCATGGTGTCTACATATCCGGAATGGATATCCAACATTGTTCCCGTGCCTAAACCAGGGGGAAAGGTACGATTTTACGTGAATTACTGGGATCTGAACAATGCTTGCCTTAAGGATAGCTTTCCCGTGCCCTTTATCCACATTCTTATTGACAATACTGTTCAATACGGCCTGTACTCCTTTGCTGATTGCTTTACGGGGTACCATCAGATTATGGTCGCTGAGGAAGACCGTGAGAAAAATACTTTCATCACGCCTTTGGGAACATTCTGCTACAGAAGGTTGTCATTTGGCCTCATCGATGCCGGGGAAACCTACCAGCGAACCATGATGGCTCTTTTCCATGATTTAATGCACAAAGAGATAGAGATCTACATGGATGACATCATATTCAAATTTTAAAGGGAGGAAGACCACTTAGACCATCTCAAAAAGCTATTCAACAAGTTGCTTAAGTACAACTTGAAGTTGAATCCAGCTAAGTGCGCCTTTGGTATAAAATCAGGCAAGTTGCTAGGTTTTTTAGTCAGCCACAAAGGGATTGAGCTGGATCTCACCAAAATCCAGGCCATCAAGGAAATGCCCATTCTTCAGACATAGAAGGAAATACGGGGATTTTTGGGAAGAATCAACTTCATTAGCAGGTTTATTTCTCAACTCACAATAACCTATGAGCCCATCTTCAAATTGTTAAGGAAGAACTCCTCCATGAAATGGAATGATGAGTGTCAGAAAGCCTTCCTTACCATTAAAGAGTAGCTAGTTAATGCTCCTGTTCTGGTACCACCCAAGGATGATGTTCCCCTATTCATGTAGCTGTCCATTAATGACAATGCCATGGGATGTATGCTGGGGCAAAAAGACTATAGAGGCCAAGAACGAGCTGTCTATTACCTCAGCAAAAGATTCAGCATCAGTGAACACAAGTACACTCTAATTGAGAAGACTTTTTATGCTTTAGCATGGGCTTCCATGAGGTTACAACATTACCTCCATGGTCACACAACCCATCTCATATCCCACGTGGATCCTCTCAAGTACGTGTTCAGTAATACCATACGGAATTGTCGGTTGTCCAAATGGAAGTTGATCTTACTGCAATTTGACATCGTCTATGTGATGCAAAAGTCTGTCAAAGGTCAAAGAATTACGGATCAACTGGCCGCCGCACCTGCAGGGGATTACAAACCCTTGGAAACATATTTCCGCGATGAAGGGGTAATGGTAGTTCAGTAACACCATCAATATGATGCATGCCGTACGTGGAAAATGTATTTCGATGGAGCTGTTAACACAAAAGGTTCTAGACATAGAGCAGTTTTAGTGTCCGGTACGGGGGAGCAGTATCCCGTCGCCGTCAAATTGTAGTTTGTCAGCACCAATAACACAGTTGAGTATGAAGGCTGTATCATGGGGCTAAAACTTGTACGTTCAATGGGCATCAGGCGGTTAACTGTCTTTGGGGATTCCGAATTGGTAATCAAACAATCCACAAGAATCTATCAAACTAAGGAACTACATTTGCTGCCTTACCATCGGCAAGTTTTACAGAGGGCTTTGGAGTTTGAAGAAATCTCTTTTCTACAAATTCCTTGTAATAGGAATTATTTTGCGGATGCACTAGCAATGTTGGCCTCCTTGATTCACATACCTGACAAGGAAAACATGCCAAGCATCACATTTTCCCTGCAAAAGGCCCCAGCTTATGGGAACTATGTTGGAGAAGTATCGAATGAGCTACCTCCCATCAACAACCCTTGGTATCAACATATCAAGGAGTATTTGCGAGATGGATCTACACCTGTTGAGGTGAGCCTGACTGAAAAGAGGTGGATCCATCAACTTGCTATGAAATTCTACCTGAGCAGAGATGCACTCTACAAGAGAGATGCAGGATTAGGTCTCCTCAGATGTCTGGACAAAGACCAAGCTGAGAGGCTCATGGATGAAATCCATGGTGGAGTATATGGCCCACACATGAGAGGACCCCTACTTGTCAAGAAAATCCTCAGAACAGGGTATTATTGGCTTACACTCAAAGCTGACTGTGATGATCACGTTAAGAGGTGCTATCAATGCCAAATTTATGGGATTACTATCCATGCCCCTCCAAGGGAACTCCACAATATGAGTTCACCATAGCCTTTCTCAATGTGGGGAATGGACATCATCAGGCCCACCGAGCCCAAAGCCAGTAATGGACATCGATTCATATTCACCATGATCGACTACTTCACCAAATGGGTAAAAACAGTCTCCTTCCCTAGGTTTACCAAAGAGGTCATTGTGTCAGACAATGCTAAGAACCTTAACAACAAAATGATGGATGCGTTATGCAATAAATTCCACATCAAATACCTTAACTCCGTCATCTATCGTCCAAAGATGAATGGTACTGTTGAAGCAACTAATAAAAATATCAAGAAGATCGTGCAGAAAATGTCCCCCAATCACAAAGGATGGCCTGACCTCTTGCCTTTGACTTTATTAGGCTACTGAACTTCCATGCGTACTTCCACTGGGGCAACACCCTACTCATTAGCCTATGGGATGGAAGCAGTGTTCCCCATAGAAGTGGAAATGGAATCCCTCATTGTGTTAATGGATGCTCAGTTGGATGAAGATTAATGGGTACATGACATGTATCACTAATTGTCTCTAATAGACGAAACGTGAACCGCAACTATCTTCCATGGTTAGTTATATCAGCAAAGGATCACTAGATCCTACAGTAGGAAAGTCTGACTATGGAAATTCAAACAACATGACTTGGTTTTGAAGAAGATCATTGACAACCAAGATCAATCTAAGGGAAAATTCGATCCTAATTGGGAAGACATATTTGTTGTCAAGGAGGTATTGATAGGAGGCGCTCTCAAACTACAGGAAATGGACGACATTGAATTTCCACAACTTATTAAATCGGACACGGTGAAATGGCATTATGTCTGAGGTTACCATCAAGAAAACATCCTAGGTTTTGATTATCAAATCACCAGTCATTCTGATTTTTTCTAACCCTATTTTTACAAACTCTTCTACCCCTCAGGGAAACATACACGTCAAACCAGCAGCCTAGTTTCACCTCATTTTAAAACTTTTCACACAATTTTGGTTATCCTGAAGACGGGATTTAACCTTTCACACCTATAGTTTATCCTGAAGACAGGATCAAACTTTTTCCACACCTGCAGTTTGTCCAAATCATGGGATCAAACTTTCTTCTCCTCGCAGTATAGCCTGCACATGGGATTCATACTTCTCTTTGGCTGTAATTCATTTTGAGTGGCGAACTACGTCGACCTGATCTCCCTGATACACGGGAGTACGTAGGCAACCATATTCTATATGGCCTGATCGCAAAAAACAAAAAAATAACAAAATTTTTTTTACCCTTTCTCTATAAAAACAAAAACCGCAAAAACACTTCTACTCCCTTGTTCATCAATAAAGCTTCTACACCCATGTACCTTTCACATTCAGTGTTGAACCTCTTACACCAGGTTCGAGCTACGCAGACCTGATCTCCTCTTAAATAGGAGTACGTAGGCAGCAATTTATGGTTCGGTCTAACCCCCTACCATAACAAAAATACTTGTCACACGGTACTGGGATCAAACTTCATCCACCACATTTCATCGGTTTTAGACCAAATGAATGGAATTACCCAACCTTTCCTCGTAAATAGGAGATTCGGTGACCATCTAAGCTACGATTGTACCTCAAAGAACAACACCAATCCATAAGAGATGGAATTAACTAGGCTTCTCACAAATAGAAGTACTGGCGACCATCTGTGGTGCGGTCAATCTCAGAGAGGAAAAGCCACACTCCTCTCCACATTTCTATACAGAAACCAGTCCGAAGACACCAAAGATGGTAGGGATACATACAGATCAATGATCCGTTCTGAGAGATCATGCGATGAATCAATGTCCACACATCAAGGGTGAGGTCAGAACGCATCAAGATCACAAAGTCTTGAAGAAATAGGCATATATCAAGCAAGTATCAAGGCACGATTGAAATGGAAGTAAATCAAAATATATTTCTCTGTCATATATAATAGTGTTTGATATATACAATATGTGTTGTACATGACAAAATGGCTAAGCTAGTCTGTGCAGGAAAATACAAGTCTATCTATGGATCTGTGTGTATGCGGACTATCAGATCTAACATAACATCCCTCTCCGAAGAAGGAGGTAAAGCTGAAAGCTCTTGCCCAATGGTATCTACATGAGCTAGCAGATCAGAGGCTAACTGCATGGTGGCATGATGCTCATCGATGTATGCACTCATATCGGTAAGGATGCCAATTATATGGGATCTCACTGAAGTACTGTCTGCGACGGCCATATTCCGGGAAGATAGGGCAGCATCCCGCTCCATAATCAATGTATCTCTGGTTGATCTAGCCTCGTCTCTTTCTAATAGAGTGGCGTCTCTCCCATCAAGAGTTGTCAACATCGAGGCCCTAGCCTTATCTCTCTCATAGGTCATAAGATGTAGACTCTGCTCTAAATACTATGCTAAATGCTGAATGACAGTAGCACTCATAGTGGTAGAATCCATCATAAATGCTGGAAACCCAGCAGTCAAATCCTTTTCTATGAGAATATCAGCCTCCTCCATAGGCTCCTCATCATCGAAATTAGTCCCCTGCACTGTGGATGCTACCGCAGCCGATGCAGTCTCTATCTCTATCCATGCGGAACACTTTGCAGAACAACCTGGATTGCTGACAAAAAATGATGCTAGCTCTCGCTGATCACAACAAGCATATAACTTGGATCTATCATCTGCTGATAAATGCTGAGAAGCGAAGCGCTGACTCGATGCCCCCTCAAAAGTATGGAAGTCCTGGAACTAGTCAAGCTGACACATCACGGCCAGTGGGTGGTAAGTAATCATTCCTCTCAAACCAGCTAAAGGAAGATAATTTATGCCTGGAGCATGAGTAATGAAGCTATAAGGTGAACTAAGCCCTGTACACGACAATATAGAAAATGGATCTCCAATCCCTACCAGGAAAGCTGACCAAGATGCAACATCTGTACACTCCACAAGCTGAAAGGAGTATGACATGGCTATATCATGGGTGAAACAATACTCATTCCATCTGAAAGTGCCAATCTGTCTCAAGTGTGACATAAACCACACGTGCAGCATGACCGAACTGCCTGTAAACACTCCTGCCAGATAAGTGCAGCAATATGTGGCCAACCTAAGAGTCTCTACCATAATCATCGGTATAATGGTGTGACCCTCCCTGAGAGCTCTCACTGCCATAATGACCCCTATGTCTAACACATCCATATACCGTGGCATGTAGACATATGATAGTACACATAACAACAGTACATCCTCTCTAGCCAAGCGTCAATGATCCTCCGGTGTGGTAAAATCCTCGGAATGTCGCGCATAACTATCCTCTGAGCCAAATCTGTCAAACAGAAAATGATGGGATATAACATGGCCAGATGTGATCTCATCCTGCACCACTTTACGCCTCAATCCAGTGAGGGTCATAAACTGCCTACTCATGTCTCCGATCGCCATATGCAAGCAAAGTCTATCCAATGGCAGCATCGTCAAACATGCATACTCCTCCAAAGTAGGAGTCAACTCCTGGGTCCCAAATCGGAAGACCTGCCATTCCGATACCCAGTGCTCCAGCATACCCAGTCCCAAATCTACAGTCATCCTGTCTAATGGTGACATGCTATCATACCACGATTGGATACCAGATGCCACCAAAAACGGTTGGGTATAATCAATATGGCTAACTGTCAAAGAAGACATCTATACTGGACGTGTCATAAGACCATCCCGGGGTCAATGCTGAATATCTCTGGACATACATACATATGCATAACATAATAACATGCATGATACAATAGATGGAAATATGATATAGGGAATGGAAAACTGCAAATACATTCCTAAGTATATCATCATCTAATAAATCTTTGTATAGCTAAAATACAGGAAAATGGGGCAAAATTGCCCTACATCTAACAGAGGCCTATCAAAAGATATAGCGAGAATGGGGCGAAGCTACCCAATGTCTAACAGAGGCCTATCAAAAGAGATAACAAGAATATACATCAGAAGAAGTCAATGATATCGATGTCTACATCGTCAATCCTGTCCACCTGATGTAACTCCTCCTGAGTCAGTGGATCTCTATCTACAGGGATGTCAGGCCTATACAAGGGAGGATCTATACCGGAAAAGCCATATGGGTTACCTGAGGGGCCAGCGCCAGAGCTGGAAGGATCAAAAGTATCTGCTTCTGAATGATCTCTGCCCAAGTGTCGGATAAAGAAATGTGCCCGGTCCAACTGCCAGGTCAAACTGTCAATTTGTGTCACATGAGTCGTATCTCTAACACAGGCTAGCCAATTTGTCATCATCACAGATCTTGGAACCATATCCCCCATGATTTGAGTGGCACGGGTCTGGGCTCCAATGGTATGAGGGAACTACCAATGCTGGAACATCTCTTGAGTGCAGGGACCCTCTGACAATGTGAAAATGTCAATCCCCAACAATGGGATATCAATGATGGGTGACAGTGAAACAGGCAAATAAAGCCTGACAGGAGGCAGGATCGGCATACGAATCTCTCCTGTAGTGCTCCTAATAGCACGCTCTCCTAAATAGAGCTCTTATCCTCCATCTGTAAAGAGAGGACTCCTATGGGTGGAAATCATGTGCTCAAAACCAGTCGGGTACCCATCCTCAAATCTAACACTCAAGTGCTCCCTAGAGTAGAGAACCCATATGATGACATTTGATGTTAACAACTCCAGCTGTAGGCAACAATGAGTGAAACCCTCAGCAACAGGGACCTCCGCCAGTATGGAATGATGCCATATCCGTCCTCGTGGATAGGTGTCTAAACCTAACACGCTCACAGGACGTAAACATGGAAATCTCTCATAGGCCCAAAACTGCCAACACAAAGGAAACATCTACTATCAGTCAACGCTCTTAACCTGTATATGGGAAAAGATAAGAGAAACACTCACCAGTAGAAACGGGTAGAATTCTAACCAAGCCTCGGTCAAGTCCTGCGATCGCATGCGCATTCCCCTGAGGAAGTAGACGAAGGTGTAGGAACCCCAATCATAATCACCTATATGGTACACGTGTCGAGTGGCGCTGATCAAAGCGAAGGACACCATAGAAGAGTTATCTGCTATGGAGCAACCCCTAATGTTTATCAAGAACAGTCACCGAAGAATGCGATCCCTAACTCTCATATCATCGGATATGGGCTCACTCAACAGCCCGCTCATATCATCTACGGTCTAAGGACATGTACGTACAGTCCTACCCTTGAGCACCTCCGCCGAAACTCATAACAAGGACATGACGGCAGTAGGGGTAATATCCGCCCTACAAGGCACTGGATCCCCTCCAAACTCCATACCTGTGATAAACTGCTAATCCATCAACATCATCATCACCTCACAGTCTAGTAAATTGAGTGACTGAGTCTGGTGAAACCAGTGCTCAGACAATGCCCTGAGGTAACCCCAGGGACAACGAAGAGGAAGAATGGAAAAGAACATCCCAAATCCCCAGCCATGTACAATCTCTATATAGTCATCATAAAAAGCCTGATACATAGAGTGGATACTGAACCATATCCCTCGAGGCTGTGTAAAGCCGAGAACCTACATCAAATGCTGATCAACATCATAACCCTTTACTCCTCATCAATAGGAAACAAGGAAGATTAAGATCTAATTTTATACCTCATTTGCGTGCAGGTAGACTGAAGAATGTCGACTCAAGTCACCCAGAAGCTCTGAGTTCGCCACTTGAATACCTGGAAAATCCCTACGGGGAACACGTGCAGCAGGAGCAAGAACCTCAACTGGTACATCCTCCTCATCATCCTCGACATCCGACACTTTAATCTGGATAGGACATATCATCGCCTCCACCAAACGACGAGGCTGTCTAACAGAACAGGGTCGAGGCACTTCAGAAGCCCTCCACCGTACACCAGAAGTGGTCCTGCGAGAACTAATTGGCTGATCCTGTAGTGCCCCCAAAATCGAGACTATTTTCCTTCCCGATCTTGTGCGTTAATACTACCTTGTTCTAGCTTTAAAATATTATTTAATGTTAAAATAACTAAAAATTTCGGAATAATTAAACTTTATTTTTTCAGTCATCCATTCCCTGAATCGCAACCTTTACAATTCTTTTTTTATACTAAAATCATATTTATTATGTGATTTGTATAATCCGTGTAAATGTATTAAAAGCTTAAGTCTCAATACTTCATATCTTTTATATTGATGATTCATTCATTTTAGAATCATATCTATTCTCATTTCAGAATAAACATTCTTTAACCATTCAACATTTCAAACTATACATAACTGCCAATTAAATTTGACACAACTATCAATCATAGATTTATACCATTTCTAATTCAAGGAAATGTATTCATTTTTGCACAACGTTCAATCTTCATCATCTGTATAGCAAGTAATATTGCCTAACATCTTTAACCTGCAAAAAGTTTGTGTTTGCAAGATTGAGCTCGACAGCCCAGCAAATTTAACAATCTATCATGTTTCACATAGCACACAATTCCATATGCACTACATTTACTTTAATATGCATATCTGCATGCAACATATATTCTTTACTATGCATATCCTATATGCATCAATAATTCCTTACAAAGCATACATTCACGCATTATACATTTTTAATTTATCGAGTTACATCATACAACATGTAATCACATATAGATTGAGTTCCATAACCCAATTAACTTAGTCATATTTTGACTTTTAACAATTCATAGAGCATGATATGTAATTTAACACATAACCACATTCCATCCACAAACATAATAGAACTGAAAAACTTGCCTTGATTGGAGATTACCACAAAATTTAACTTAGAGTTTCTCCACAATTCCTACAGAATTATATTTACATGCACACACATATTAGATAATCGAATATGTTACAAAACATGCATGTATATTCATCAATAACGATTATTAGTTTTATACAAACTAATATTACTTATTCTTACTCAAAACGAATATTAGTTTATTTAGAAACTTAATTCATTTTAACCTTTCTAAACCAAATAAAGGTCCCTCACATTTGTGTATATAAATATTTTACATTTTGAAACTTAAACCATTTAAATTTCATTTCAGAAATATCTTTTACCTCTACTCGCAAATTCGGAGATTAAACAGCTAATGTATAGCTTTTATAGTAAAAATCAATTTACTTTATTATTTCTTTAATTTAATTAACTTTTACTTCATGGAATATCAATTTCAACAATTACATTGAAAAATATCATAAATCTCTCATTTTAATCTCTCGTCGAATATTATTAATTATATAATAATATTTTACGCTAAGGTTATCAACCTTTTAATAACATTCTAGTCAAATAATACTAATAATATATCAATATAATATTATTAGTCATATAAAATAATTCAAAACATTAATCTCATAAATAAACAATTATTTCAATTGGTTTTCCTTTCCGTAATTAATAAACTCGTTTAAACATTTTAAAATGTCATAAACATCATAACACTATAAACCCGACCCAAAGCTTCATCAAAAATATGCATAAGACATGCTCAAAGGGTCTCACATCATAAATCACATTATTCCTATTTTTGGACACTTTTGATTTCCAAAAATTTTACCCAGCCTCGCTTAAAACGGCCATAACTCTCGCGTTTTAAAACATTTTTGAGCGATTCTTGAGCCCACTCGAAGATAAATTCTACTGCTACAACTTTTGTCTCACGACATTTTTCCAAAATCAGAACACAACAGACCAAAAATTTACATCAAGGAGGCTGTTCGGGATTTGAGAAACAGTTTTATTACTCTCCTTCCGAACGCCATAACTACCTCATCCGGAGTCGGAATTAGTCCGTTCCGGAGTCTATGGAAAGCTAAATCAGAGTACTACAACATACCAAAAGACCAGAAGTTATAAAGCACAAAAACAGGACCAAACGGCCCCCGTTTTAGACTGCCACGAATCTGCCCATTTTTTCTGTTAGAAAAACCGGACTGTTTTCATAAAATCAGTCATTACCCCATGAAAACTCAACATTTTTGAGTCCTACCACTTGGGTTTACTAGCCAACACATATATCTACTACCCCTCTTTGACGGACTGCAAAAAGGAGCTATAGATTTAAAATGGTGGATTTTCAAAATACCTAGAAATTTTGGGTTTCTAAACTAGAAAAAATTTATTTTTCTCTTCTTTTGGTTTCAAACCAAATCAACACCCAAAATGGCTAAATCCATACATGAATCCATATATATTACATAGATCTTAGGGTTTTAAACAACCAAATCAAAAACCCCTTCATCAATTTCTAAAAAAAAATTAGAGAGAGATTATACCTTTGCTTCATCTTTCTTCTTTCTTCCATGGAGATCCTTCTCCATCTTTTTTGTGACAACCCGAGAAATTAGACAATTTATGAAAATCTTAAATGATTGATTTAAGGTTAAATAATAGACCTAGACAGAAAATAAGTATATGCGTTTGATGTTATTGGGATTGAATTTTGAGGATTTCAAAATTCGGTGAAGGATATAGGTGAATTATTCAAGATTAAGGATTTATGTGACTATGTGATGTGAATATGGTTATGTATGTGTACTAAATGTGGTTAAGGGTCATGGGTTGATCAGATAAATTATATCTGTGACAAACTTTAAGTATATTTTTAAGAACGCCAACGTTCAGTTAGAAAACCCTAACGTCTAATAAGAAACCCTGGAAATCGGTTCTGGAAACCCTAGTTTCAGTTCCGGGAGTCCGAAACCTTAATTCGGATATTGAAAATCCTAGATTGGGAATGCAATGGTATATACAAGGTTAAACGCCGGTAATTTTTATTAATTAGGGAAAACCCTAATGAATTATTTGAAACCTGATGTGATTATTAGAAAACCCTAATACCAGATCTGAAAATCCTAGTTTCAGATTCTGATAAAATGAAACCCTAATCTGAGAATATAACGGAGAATTTTAATGCTTAAGTGGTATTAATTAAGTACTAATTAGGATAAAGGTTTATTAATTTACAAACCCTAATTTTCAATTTATGGAACCCTAATTGTTCCGTCAGAAATCCTAATGCTCAATTGTGCTTTTAATTGTTAAAATTAGCAATGTTAATTAGGAAACCCTAATCCTACTTATTTCAATTTATGAGTAATTAGAAAACTCTAATCTAATTACGATATTTAATTTCAAAATTAGAAAATTAATTTTTCTAGTAGAAACCCTAATTCAAGGATTTTGAACCCTAATGACCATTTTGAACCCTAACTGTGCAGTGGTGGATTTAATTGTTTTATTAGCAATGTTAATTAGGAAATATAAATCCTAATTGTCAAGTTATTAGAAACCCTAATCTAATTAGGAAATCTAATTTTTAAAATTTAAATATTATTTTTCTATTTAAAACTCTAAAATGTGGTTTTGAGACATAATGTACAATTTTGACCTTAAGTATTTATTAGCAATTTTAATTAGGATAAATTAGTCCTAATTAGCAAGATTGATTCATGATTAGGAGATTATGATATAATTAGGAGGCCCTAATTATAATTTAGAAATCAAAATTTTCTATTTTTAATGTAATTAGAAATTTTTTAAAAATCCAAGTTGCTAAATATTTGAGGGATAAAATATAAATCCTAAAGGGTTAAACCCTAAACCCTAAAATGATCCAAACCCTAAAGATTAAGGGCTTCATCAAATGAAAAATCTAGAAATTTAAGGAAAGGACATAAATGCCCTTTTTAGTATTATTTTAGGTTTCTTGCAAATCTTGGCAAAATATGGGTTGGTGAACAACCCTAGAACTAACCTAGCCTAGCATGTGCAAAATCTCAGCAAATCTGATTAGATGCCACCTAGCAAGATTTGGTTCGTTGAATCAAAATTTACTAAGTATAAAGTAAGAAATACTTACTTTATTTTTTTTGCTCTAAATCTTTTCTCTCTCTATATTTTCGGATTTTAGAGTGATAGAGTGTGAGAAGTAAAGCCAAGAACATCCCTTAGCCTTCCATTATCAGATCATCACGATCAGAAATCAAAGATCAAGCTTGAAGGTATAAAATTCCAAAAATTTAGAAATTTTATGATCTGAAGTTATATGTTGAAATTGAATGGTTAAATATGTGTTATAAGGTGTCAATTAGAGATCAGGGTTGTTGGATCATGGATCCATAACATCTAGATGCTCGAAATTAAGGATTTATCAAATCTGGAAAACTTGAAAAATATGGTCTGACAGCCATATGTCAGTGCCCATAGATCTGTGTATGTTAATTATTTGTTGTGTTTTAAGTTATATACTTGTTCTTTGCCATGAGAAGAGTAGACTGGAAGTGGAATCAACCTCATACCATGACTAGATCAAAAGATATGAGCGGTCAAACATAGTTGACCAACTCTGGAAAACCATTTCTGGAAAAACCCAGAATTTTCCCAGATTTCTGACAAGGTTTTTAGGGCCCTGAATCTTACGGTTGTTTAATGTTTTGATCCATTTGTTGGTTTGAACTTGTAGCCTGCCATGTAATCTACAGATCTAAGTCCTCATAGCCACCAGATCATGATCAGAATAGATTATATTGTTGGTCAAAAAGTGTTGACCGATCAGCCATATGAACTTTCTGGAAAACCCAGAAAGTTCAAGATCCGGTTCTTGAGTATCACTTTGACCGAGCTAGATCTTTTGTTTGTGATGTTTTTAGGTTGATATAAGGTAATATAATTGTACCATGTCATGTGTGCTACATGTTGGAACTTTTATATCATACAATAATGCTCTAGAATCAAAGCTACAGAGAATCAAATGAGGTACCTTGACTGTTCTTCATTTTCAGGGTAACCCAGAAAATGAAGAACACGTCTGTCAGACATTTCGGGAGCCTAGATCTTACTGCTATGTTGTTTTTTGGTCATGAAATGAGTTTGTAGTTGTAGTACTACATGAGTATTACAATCTGAAAGTTTTAACCAACCCAGAAAGTAACAAGAACACAGATTAAATCGCGGTCAAACCCAAGCCACTCGAACACTGTCAAGAACACTCAAGAACACCTATAGCGACAGAAAGTGTCGCTAAAGGTCTTTAGCGACAGATTAATATTATTTTTCAGAAATTAATTTAAAATTAGAAAAAAATGGTTTTTAATTATTAAAAATACTAAATAAATTCTGAAAAATTATTTTAAAGTCTGAAAAATAGTTTTTAACTATTTTGAGTATATTTTGAAAATATTTAATATTTTTGGAATATAAATGATATTTATTTATTTAATTATAATATTAAATAACTTATTAAAAAATAGTTTTAATTCATGAAAAATCATGAAAAATTATATTATGGTATAAGAAAATATTTTAAGTTATTTTTGATGACTTTTAATATTTTCTGAGGAAATTCATTAATTAATCAGTATTAATGATAATTAGTTTATTTAATAGATATATTAAATAAATTAAGGAAAAATAGAATTAATGATTTAAAAATCATATAAAAATGATTTAAGTGTTATAAAAATATTTGAAGTTATAAAAAGTAACTTTTGATATTTTGGCATAAAAATATTAATATTTTAATATTAATATTAATTATCGGATAATGGATTTAAAGGTTTAAAAATCATATAAATATGATTTTAAGGTATTAAAAATACTTTGATATATTATAATATTATGTTATGATTTTCATTAATATTTTATATTAAATGAATATTAATGATTAAGGATTATGTGGTATTTAATTTATTTAAATACAGTTTTAATGATTGAAAAATGTTGATAAATGGTAATAATTATCCGAAAATTATTACGAGTCTAGGAAAAATGTTTTGACTGATTAGAAATTATCTGTGATAATGGTTAAGTGTTTAAGCAGAGTTTAATTGAACTTAAACTCGATAAAAGTCCGACTAGACCGTCGGGATGATAGAATTGTGTCGCTTTCAACTCAGACTGCAATAGTTTGACTTGATACCTAGTCTTATGTGCTGTAAAGACTGATAGGGTTATGTGGTAATGTGTTTAGGTTATTCTGTGGATATAAATATAACAGTAATATACTGTGATGATATTATTCTAATATTGGAGATCTATATTATTAATATTAGGTTTTCGGGTAAAGCGTTATAAATTGCGTTGCGGTAATCAACGGTGCAGGCAAGTTTTTCAGTTCTATTATGTTTGTGAATGGAATGTGTTATGTGTTAAATTACATATAATGCTCTATGAATTGTTAAAAGTCAAGATATGACTAAGTTAATTGGGTTATGGAACTCAATCAATACGTGATTACATGTTGTATGATGTAACTCGATAAATTAGAAATGTATAATGCATGAATTAATGTTTTGTAAGAAATTATTGATGCATGTAGGATATGCATAGAAAAGAATATATGTTGCATGCAGATATGCATATTAAAGGAAATGTAGTGCATATAGAATTGTGTGCTATGTGAAACATGATAGATTGTTAAATTTTCTGGGCTGTCGAGCTCAATCTTGCAAACATAAACTTTTTGCAGTGTAATGATGTTAGACAATATTATTTGCTATACGGATGATGAAGATTGAGTGATGCATAAAATGAATACATTTTCTTGATTTAGAAATGGTATAGATCTATGATTGATAGTTTTATCAAATGTAATTTTTAGCTATGTACAATTTGAAATGTTGAATAGATAAATAAGGTTTATTTTGAATTGAGAATAGATATGATTCTTAATAAATGAATCATCGATAGAAAAGATAATGCCAAGTTCAGCTTGGGATATCATGTGCAGCTACTTTGTAAAAAAAAATAGTTTGATAAATGTGTTATAAAGATTATGAATTGTATTTAAGTTAAGGTTACTCGACCTTGGGGATAAGTGTGTAAAGTTTGATGTATAAACAATTTATGTTTATATCTTCCGCAAATAGTTATAGAAATAAAATACCGGATCCGAGGTGATTTAGGGCTTGGATTCGGGGCTGCTACAGTTGGTATCAGAGTTGTTGGTTATGAAGCTTAGGTAGGAATACCTGAGACCAATAACCGCAGTGATTAGGATAAGACTAACTCACATAGAGTTAGTTGGTCGGTAAGATTCAAAGATGAATCTCGGCGAATGTAAAGACACAGAGTTCCCTAACTCTGATAATAAAGTTGAACAGTAATCGTGAATAGATCGAGTCTAAAAGACTGAAAGTGTAGGAATAGAAGATCGTAAAACAAAACGATCATAGGCATAGAAATAAATTGTAATATATACGATAAGATCACCCCGTGATCTGATAAGGTTATGACAGTCAGAAAGAATCAATCTGATGGTTGAAAAGTTTACAGCAAGATGCTGTGTATCAGTTGTACTATGAAATAGTACTATGAAAACTCATGAAAGAGTTATGGATTATGGATACGAATTAAATGAAATTCGTGTTGAAAAAAAAGGTTAAGATTGGGTGGGAATTTCAATGAGGACTTGTGTTAGCAACTGAGTTGTATGATTCCTTGTATGGGCGGGGAATTGTACTTGGTGTAAAAACTACTTGGTTGGTGGCATTGGTAATAATTGAAATGTTGTGTCACGCTAGTTATTATATATAGATAAATAGGTCATAGGTAGAGAAAATAGGATTAAGTACGAGTTCTTAGAACTCATACTTATGTGACATTTTTGACTTATAGTTATATGAAATGTTTATGAGCCCCTCAGCGAACGGACGCCAAAGGTCAGACTAGGGTAAGTTCGTAAACTCATATAATTGTGGTCAGGTTATGAACTCATAAGTGTGGTTTTATGAACTGGGTATAGTTATGTGTGAATGGAGTATTGAGGATAATAGGAACAGATAGAATGTTTAAGCAAATGATCATTAGTGGAGAATTAGGTTTTCCTAAACCCCTATCTATGCTAGAATTCAAAATTTTGACATCAAGCTAAATACGCACTTTGTGCCTTTTAAAAAAAATTGTTTTTATTTATCACTTATGTACCATGTGACCTGGTGCAGAAATGATAAAAATGATGGAGTCATCAATGCAGTATTACTTAGTGTGAATTTGACTTAAAGTCACTATTCCACTATGGTATGATGTAGCATGATAAAATCACCAAATGACGGAATCCTGAACGGACTGTAATACAGTGCGGCATCATGACGTCATTCTCAAAAATGTTTTCAAAAACTCCAAGTGTTTATTGAAAGAATTTTCCCAAACCAAATTGTTTTACTGCAGAATCAAATAAGACTGAGGTAGAATTTTTGTACCTTTGGCAGTGATGGGAAAATAGATAAAATCAGTACTTGGCCAGTACAGGGCATATCGGGCTGATCACCCTTTGTGTCCGTATGTTATGACGGTTTGCGGATGAATTTCCATAAAACCTTTGCGAAAATGAAAAACAAACAGTCTATACGATTTCTCAGCACAGTTTTAAAATTTTACCCTTGTGAGTGGTGTATTGGGTAGCATGTGAAATATGTGTGAATGGTGTAAGGTGCACGGTGTAAGGTGTAAGGTGTAAGGTGAATTTCGGGGACGAAATTCTTATAAGGAGGGGTGAATGTGACAACCCGAGAAATTAGACAATTTATGAAAATCTTAAATGATTTATTTAAGGTTAAATAATAGACCTAGACAGAAAATAAGTGTATGCGTTTGATGTTATTGGGATTGAATTTTGAGGATTTCAAAATTCGGTGAAGGATATAGGTGAATTATTCAGGATTGAGGATTTATGTGACTATGTGCTGTGAATATGGTTATGTATGTGTACTAAATGTGGTTAAGGGTCATGGGTTGATCAGATAAATTATATCTGCGACAAACTTTAAGTATATTTTTAAGAACGCCAACGTTCAGTTAGAAAACCCTAACGTCTAATAAGAAACCCTGGAAATCGGTTCTAGAAACCCTAGTTTCAGTTCCGGGAGTCCGAAACCTTAATTCGGATATTGAAAATCCTAGATTGGGAATGCAATGGTATATACAAGGTTAAACGCCGGTAATTTTTATTAATTAGGGAAAACCCTAATGAATTATTTGAAACCTGATGTGATTATTAGAAAACCCTAATACCAGATCTGAAAATCTTAGTTTCAGATTCTGATAAAATGAAACCCTAATCTGGGAATATAACGGAGAATTTTAATGCTTAAGTGGTATTAATTAAGTACTAATTAGGGTAAAGGATTGATTAATTTACAAACCCTAATTTTCAATTTATTGAACCCTAATTGTTCCGTCTGAAACCCTAATGCTCAATTGTGGTTTTAATTGCTAAAATTAGCAATGTTAATTAGGAAACTCTAATCTAATTACGATATTTAATTTCTAAATTAGAAAATTAATTTTTCTAGTAGAAACCCTAATTCAAGGATTTTGGACCCTAATGACCATTTTGAACCCTAACTGTGCAGTGGTGGATTTAATTGCTTTATTAGCAATGTTAATTAGGAAATATAAATCCTAATTGTCAAGTTATTAGAAACCCTAATCTAATTAGGAAATCTAATTTTTAAAATTTAAATATTATTTTTCTATTTAAAACCCTAAAATGTGGTTTTGAGACATAATGTATAATTTTGACCTTAAGTGTTTATTAGCAGTTTTAATTAGGATAAATTAGTCCTAATTAGCAAGATTGATTCATGATTAGGAGATTATGATATAATTAGGAGGCCCTAATTATAATTTAGAAATCAAAATTTTCTATTTTTAATGTAATTAGAAATTTTTTGAAAATCCAAGTTGCTAAATATTTGAGGGATAAAATATAAATCCTAAAGGGTTAAACCCTAAACCCTAAAATGATCCAAACCCTAAAGATTAAGGGCTTCATTAAATGCAAAATCTAGAAATTTAAGGAAAGGACATAAATGCCCGTTTTAGTATTATTTTAGGTTTCTTGCAAATCTTGGCAAAATATGGGTTGGTGAACAACCCTAGAGCTAACCTAGCCTAGCATGTGCAAAATCTCAACAAATCTGATTAGATGCCACCTAACAAGATTTGGTTCATTGAATCAAAATTTACTAAGTATAAAGTAAGAAATACTTACTTTATTTTTTTGCTCTAAATCTTTTCTTTCTCTATATTTTCGGATTTTAGAGTGATATAGTGTGAGAAGTAAAGCCAAGAGCATCCCTTAGCCTTCCATTATCAGATCATCACGATCAGAAATCAAAGATCAAGCTTGAAGGTGTAAAATTCCAAAAATTTAGAAATTTTATGATCTAAAGTTATATGTTGAAATTGAATGGTTAAATATGTGTTATAAGGTTTCAATTAGAGATCTGAGTTGTTGGAACATGGATCCATAACATCTAGATGCTCGAAATTAAGGATTTATCAAATCTGGAAAACTTGAAAAATATGGCCTGACAGCCATATGTCAGTGCCCATAGATCTGTGTATGTTAATTATTTGTTGTGTTTTAAGTTATATACTTGTTCTTTGCCATGAGAAGAGTAGACTGGAAGTGGAATCAACCTCATACCATGACTAGATCAAAAGATATGAGCGGTCAAACATGGTTGACCAACTCTGGAAAACCGTTTCTGGAAAAACCCAGAATTTTCCCAGATTTCTGACAAGGGTTTTAGGGCCCTGAATCTTACGGTTGTTTAATGTTTTGATCCATTTGTTGGTTTGAACTTGTAGCCTGCCATGTAATCTACAGATCTAAGTCCTCATAGCCACCAGATCATGATCAGAATAGATTATATTGTTGGTCAAAAAGTGTTGACCGATCAGCCATATGAACTTTCTGGAAAACCCAGAAAGTTCAAGATCCGGTTCTTGAGTATCACTTTGACCGAGCTAGATCTTTTGTTTGTGATGTTTTTAGGTTGATATAAGGTAATATAATTGTACCCTGTCATGTGTGCTACATGTTGGAACTTTTATATCATACAATAATGCTCTAGAATCAAAGTTACAGAGAATTAAAGGAGGTACCTTGACTGTTCTTCATTTTCTGGGTAGCCCAGAAAATGAAGAACACGTCTGTCAGACATTTCGGGAGCCCAGATCTTACTGCTATGTTGTTTTTTGGTTATGAAATGAGTTTGTAGTTGTAGTACTACATGAGTATTACAATCTGAAAGTTTTAACCAACCCAGAAAGTAACAAGAACACAGATTAAATTCGCGGTCAAACCCAAGCCACCCGAACACTGTCAAGAACACCTATAGCGACAGAAAGTGTCGCTATAGGTCTTTAGCGACAGATTAATATTATTTTTCGGAAATTAATTTAAAATTAGAAAAAAATGGTTTTTAATTATTAAAAATACTAAATAAATTCTGAAAAATTATTTTAAAGTCTGAAAAATAGTTTTTAACTATTTTGAGTATATTTTAAAAATATTTAATATTTTTGGAATATAAATGGTATTTATTTATTTAATTATAATATTAAATAAATTATTAAAAAATTGTTTTAATTCATGAAAAATCATGAAAAATTATATTATGGTATAAGAAAATATTTTAAGTTATTTTTGATGACTTTTAATATTTTCTGAGGAAATTCATTAATTAATCAGTATTAATGATAATTAGTTTATTTAATAGATATATTAAATAAATTAAGGAAAAATAGAATTAATGATTTAAAAATCATATAAAAATGATTTAAGTGTTATAAAAATATTTTAAGTTATAAAAAGTAACTTTTGATATTTTGGCATGAAAATATTAATATTTTAATATTAATATTAATTATCGGATAATGGATTTAAAGGTTTAAAAATCATATAAATATGATTTTAAGATATTAAAAATACTTTGATATATTATAATTATATTATAATATTATGTTATGATTTTCATTAATATTTTATATTAAATGAATATTAATGATTAAGGGATTATGTGGTATTTAATTTATTTAAATACAGTTTTAATGATTGAAAAATGTTGATAAATGGTAATAATTATCCGAAAATTATTACTAGTCTAGGAAAAATGTTTTGACTGATTAGAAATTATCTGTGATAATGATTAAGTGTTTAAGCAGAGTTTAATTGAACTTAAACTCGATAAAAGTCCGACTAGACCGTCGGGATGATAGAATTGTGTCGCTTTCAACTCAGACTGCAATAGTTTGACTTGATACCTAGTCTTATGTGCTGTAAAGACTGATAGGGTTATGTGGTAATGTGTTTAGGTTATTCTGTGGATATAAATATAACAGTAATATACTGTGATGATATTATTCTAATATTGGAGATCTATATTATTAATATTAGGTTTTCGGGTAAAGCGTTATAAATTGCGTTGCGGTAATCAACGTTGCAGGCAAGTTTTTCAGTTCTATTATGTTTGTGAATGGAATGTGTTATGTGTTAAATTACATATCATGCTCTATGAATTGTTAAAAGTCAAGATATGACTAAGTTAATTGGGTTATGGAACTCAATCAATATGTGATTACATGTTGTATGATGTAACTCGATAAATTAGAAATGTATAATGCATGAATTAATGTTTTGTAAGAAATTATTGATGCATGTAGGATATGCATAGAAAAGAATATATGTTGCATGCAGATATGCATATTAAAGGAAATGTAGTGCATATAGAATTGTGTGCTATGTGAAACATGATAGATTGTTAAATTTTCTGGGCTGTCGAGCTCAATCTTGGAAACATAAACTTTTTGCAGTGTAATGATGTTAGACAATATTATTTGCTATACGGATGATGAAGATTGAGTGATGCATAAAATGAATACATTTTCTTGATTTAGAAATGGTATAGATCTATGATTGATAGTTTTATCAAATGTAATTTTCAGCTATGTACAATTTGAAATGTTGAATAGATAAATAAGGTTTATTTTGAATTGAGAATAGATATGATTCTTAATAAATGAATCAACGATAGAAAAGATAATGCCAAGTTCAGCTTGGGATATCATGTGCAGCTACTTTATAAAAAAAATAGTTTGATAAATGTGTTATAAAGATTATGAATTGTATTTAAGTTAAGGTTACTCGACCTTGGGGATAAGTGTGTAAAGTTTGATGTATAAACAATTTATGTTTATATCTTCCGCAAATAGTTATAGAAATAGTATACCGGATCCGAGGTGATTTAGGGCTTGGATTCGGGGCTGGTACATTTTCCCCATGAAAGGGGCCGCCCCTCTATTCTTCTTTCCCTCTCCTTCCCGGTTTCTCTCTTCTCTCTTTCTTTTTCTTTTTGCCGAGCTTCTTTTTCTCTTCTCTTTTCTTTATCTTCTCTTTTTATTCTTATCTCTTCTTCTTATTTAACAAAAAGAATTCGGCCAAGTGGCCCTCTTCTAAACACATGCTAGCTTCCTTTTCTTTATCCCAAATATGCCCCTCCTTTGCCTTTTCTTGTTCAAAGATATCCTCCAAACTTGGATCAAAATTGGGCCAACAATTGGGCTAATTATATATAATCTCTTGGGCTTTCAATTAATTCTTTTGGGCCATGCAATACTTATATGGTCCAATCATTTTCAACTTGTCCCACCCTAAATATTTAATTTAGGGTACCCATTCCAAATATTTAGAATTTCAATCATTACTCTAGTACACTAAATTTTTATAACCCAATCAAACTTATTTTAATTAAGTTATAAAATTAGTAACTTGAGATAATAAAAAAAAATATCTCTTAACTTAATCCCACAAGTGGGCTTAGCTTGGGCTCTCAATAATTAATTCCATTGAGCTAGCCATTTTACTTGTTTTACTTACTAACAAATACTAACTTGTGCTTTCACCCAAAATTTAATTGGGTCATTACAATTCTTGTCCCACACATAATATGTTGGGCTAGATTAAATAATTTAATCGCCCTTAACCCATGTTATCTATAAGTAACATGCTTAATATATTAATTGGGCTTGTTTAACAATATAACCTCTTTAGTCCATTAAATCCCCTTCTCTTGGACTCTATTCAAATTAATTGGGCTATGACCTTATTATAGTCCATTACTTTTAATTCTATTCCATTCTACCCTTATCATTAAATTAGGATTTTTATCTCTCACTCTAGAAAATAAATTCCTTACTCATGCCCTTTTAATTTCATAAACCAAATTATACTTGGTTATAAAATTAATTATTGGAGAGATATAAAATAAATCTCTTAATGTCAGTATATACATTTATATACTAATATTCTCCCATATTATAACCTCTCAGGTTATTTAATCACCACACCTAATATATATATTAGGTTACATAACTTAATTCGTAATTCACTCCTATATACAAAATAAATGTATTCACATTATATAATGTATATTTTTTTTACTCATATTCATAATTCTCATAATCATAACATATTTCACTTCTCACACAAATTTTGACTTTTCTCTATAAAAAGTCAACTATTGACTTTGACCAAAAGTCAACCTTTACACATATTGTATTTACTGTCATTCTGACTAAACTTGACGTTTCAGACACAAACGAGCAGTCCATGCTTCAAAATTCTATCTCTAACTCAAATTTTGTGTTTTAAATTACTCCATTCTCATTGCTAATCGTATTAACTAACGACTTTATACTTATTCAATTTCTTATTTGCCAGTCAAGGCCAACACTCAAGCTATGTTAATTACTAACATAGTTTTATCTTGATCATTAAATCATTAACTTGATTCATCATTTCTCTTGCTAAAATATATATAGCACCTTACTAAGTATATATATTTCTATATATATACTCATCTTCGTTTAACCTCATAACACCTCTTCATGTGAAATCTTATCTCCAATAATAAAATTTCCATATGTACTTATAAAACATTTCTTAGACTATTCAGTTCACATCGAATTTACAGGTATCGTAATACCTTATCCTTGATATTACTTCAAGTACATATTAATTTATTTCTAGGGTTTAGAAATTTTATAACCCATATTTTCTCTATTCACATTCAAATATCAAACCATATAGGTTTTTACTTGAAAATTTTAAATCAATCTTCAAATTCTCATCTATGTTTTATTCTTTAACCTTTATTCTAATCATTCAAGATTTTAGAAATTTTTGGGTTGTCACATTCACCCCTTCTTCTAAGAATTCGTCCTCGAAATTCACCTTACACCTTACACCGTGCACTTTACACCATTTATACTGAGCGATCACACAAGATCTTGATCTTATTTTCTCGGGTATCTATCAAAGATACTCAAACTTCTCGGGTATCTATCAAAGATACTCTAACTTCTTGGGTATCTATCAAAGATTTACTTTGATACATACGCAAATTTCTCGAGTATCCATCAAAGATACTCAAACTTCTCGGGTATCTATAAAAGATTTACTTTGATATATACTCAAATTTCTGGGGTATCTATCAAAGATACTCAAACTTCTCGAGTATCTATCAAAGATTTACTTTGATATATACTCAAATTTTTTGGGTATCTATCAAAGATACTCAAATTTCTCGGGTATCTATCAAAGATTTACTTTGATATATACTCAAATTTCTCGGGTATCTATCAAAGATACTCAAACTTCTCGGGTATCTATCAAAGATACTCAAAACGCGCACAAAGGTCAAATTCACACTAAGTGTTCCTGTATTTACAACTCCATCACATTTTTATCATCTCTGCACCAGGTTACATGGTACATGAGTGATAATTAAAAATAAATTTTGATATTTCAAATCATTTGCTTAATAAATCTATCTATTCTTATAATCCTCAATGCTTCATTCATAACTTTGCTATACCCCAGTTCATCAAACTTACCACACATTATGGGTTCAGTAACTTGCCACAATCATATGGGTTTAAGAACTTATCCTAGTCAGACCATAGGCGTCCATTCGCTGAGGGGTTCAAAACATACCATATAATTATGAGTTATGAACTTACCATAAGTATGAGTTTTAAGAACTCGCAACTTAACCTTATATCCTCTACCTATTCGTTATACACATGATAAAAGAATCACCTTCTCAACATGCATATAACAAATAGCGCGACATTAGGTTCCAATGATTATCATTACCAGAAACTAAGTGGTTGTCAAACCAAACTCGACCACTAATCAATATAGGAAGCTAAGCGGATAATTCCCCGCCCATACAAAGAATTGGTCAACCTAACCACTATATCGACCAGGAAGCTAAGTGATTCTAAAACCAAGTACAAATTCCCCGCGCATACAAGGAATCATACAACTCAGCTACTGACATGAGTCCTCAATTGAAACTCACATACTCTTAACTTTCTCTTTTCATAATACGAATTTTCTATAATCAATATCTTAATATTTACCACTCTTTACTGAGTTTACATTGTACCATTTTATAGTACCTTCTCTTTATAGCATCTAGCTATATCATTCCAATCACTTAACAAATCATATGTTATTCAACGATTTAATCTGATCACGTTGTGATCTTTTTTTTGTAATCATTTATCCTTATGCTTACGATCGTTTTATTTTACGATCTTCTTATTCTTCTCCTTAATCATATTATATTATGATTTTATTTGCACTTTTCATCTGATAGACATCGTCTATTTAGTATCACTTTTCATCTCTATTACTGGAGTTAGGTAACTCAGGATTCTTATCCTTATATCTCTTCAAGATTCTTCTTTGAATCTTATTTATCTTCTTCTTTACTTAATGATGAATTCCCATAAATTCATTCCTTATCGCTTAAACTCTATTTGAGTTTATTACTTATCATCATCTACGCGGTTATAGCCTAAGGTACCCCTACCTAAGGTTTATAACCTACAGCTTTGATACCAACTGTAGCGCCCCCAAAATCGAGACTATTTTCCTTCCCGATCTTGTGCGTTAATACTACCTTGTTCTAGCTTTAAAATATTATTTAATGTTAAAATAACTAAAAATTTTGGAATAATTAAACTTTATTTTTTCAGTCATCCATTCCCTGAATCGCAACCTTTACAATTCTTTTTTTATACTAAAATCATATTTATTATATGATTTGTATAATCCGTGTAAATGTATTAAAAGCTTAAGTCTCAATACTTCATATCTTTTATATTGATGATTCATTCATTTTAGAATCATATCTATTCTCATTTCAGAACAAACATTCTTTAACCATTCAACATTTCAAACTATACATAACTGCCAATTATATTTGACACAACTATCAATCATAAATTTATACCATTTCTAATTCAAAGAAATGTATTCATTTTTGCACATTGTTCAATCTTCATCATCTGTATAGCAAGTAATATTGCCTAACATCTTTAACCTGCAAAAAGTTTGTGTTTGCAAGATTGAGCTCGACAGCCCAGCAAATTTAACAGTCTATCATGTTTCACATAGCACACAATTCCATATGCACTACATTTACTTTAATATGCATATCTGCATGCAACATATATTCTTTACTATGCATATCCTATATGCATCAATAATTCCTTACAAAGCATACATTCATGCATTATACATTTTTAATTTATCGAGTTACATCATACAACATGTAATCACATATAGATTGAGTTCCATAACCTAATTAACTTAGTCATATTTTGACTTTTAACAATTCATAGAGCATGATATGTAATTTAACACATAACCACATTCCATCCACAAACATAATAGAACTGAAAAACTTGCCTTGATTGTAGATTACCACAAAATTTAACTTAGAGTTTCTCCACAATTCCTACAGAATTATATTTACATGCACACACATATTAGATAATCGAATATGTTACAAAACATGTATGTATATTCATCAATAACGATTATTAGTTTTATACAAACTAATATTACTTATTCTTACTCAAAACGAATATTAGTTTATTTAGAAACTTAATCCATTTTAACCTTTCTAAACCAAATAAAGGTCCCTCACATTTGTGTATATAAATATTTTACATTTTGAAACTTAAATCATTTAAATTTCATTTCAGAAATATCTTTTATCTCTACTCGCAAATTCGGAGTTTAAACAGCTAATGTATAGCTTTTATAGTAAAAATCAATTTACTATATTATTTCTTTAATTTAAATAACTTTTACTTCATTTAATATCAATTTCAACAATTACATTGAAAAATATCATAAATCTCTCATTTTAATCTCTCGTCGAATATTATTAATTATATAATAATATTTTCCGCTAAGGTTATCAACCTTTTAATAACATTCTAGTCAAATACTACTAATAATATATCAATATAATATTATTAGTCATATAAAATAATTCAAAACATTAATCTCATAAATAAACAATTATTTCAATTATTTTTCCTTTCCGTAATTAATAAACTCGTTTAAACATTCTAAAATGTCATAAACATCATAACACTATAAACCCGACCCAAAGCTTCATCAAAAATATGCATAAGACATGCTCAAAGGGTCTCACATCATAAATCACATTATTCCTATTTTTGGACACTTTTGATTTCCGAAAATTTTACCCAGCCTCGCTAAAACGGCCATAACTCTAGCGTTTTAAAACATTTTTGAGCGATTCTTGAGCCCACTCGAAGATAACTTCTAGTGCTACAACTTTTGTCTCACGACATTTTTCCAAAATCAGAACACAACAGTCCAAAAATTTACATCAAGGAGGCTGTTCTGGATTTGAGAAACAGGTTTATTACTCTCCTTCCGAACGCCATAACAACCTCATTCGGAGTCGGAATTAGTCCGTTCCGGAGTCTATGGAAAGCTAAATCAGAATAATACAACATACCAAAAGCCCAGAAGTTATAAAGCACAAAAATAGGACCAAACTGCCCCCGTTTTAGACTGCCACGAATCTGCCCATTTTTTTTGTTAAAAAAACCGGACTGTTTTCACAAAATCAGTCATTACCCCATGAAAACTCAACATTTTTGATTCCTACCACTTAGGTTTACTAGCCAACACATATATCTAGTACCCCTCTTTGACGGATCGCAAAAAGGAGCTATAGATTTAAAATGGTGGATTTTCAAAATACCTAGAAATTTTGGGTTTCATACATGAATCCATATATATTACATAGATTTTAGGGTTTTAAACACCCAAATCAAAAACTCCTTCATCAATTTCTAAAAATAAAATTAGAGAGAGATTATACCTTTGCTTCATCTTTCTTCTTTCTTCCATGGAGATCCTTCTCCATCTTTTTCCCATGAAAGGGGGCCGCCCCTCTCTTCTTCTTTCCCTCTCCTTCCCGGTTTCTCTCTTCTCTCTTTCTTTTTCTTTTTGCTGAGCTTCTTTTTCTCTTCTCTTTTCTTTATTTTCTCTTTTTATTCTCATCTCTTCTTCTTATTTAACAAAAAAAATTCGGCCAAGTGGCCCTCTTCTAAACACATGTTAGCTTCCTTTTCTTTATCCCAAATATGCCCCTCCTTTGCCTTTTCTTGTTCAAAGATATCCTCCAAACTTGGATCAAAATTGGGCCAACAATTGGGCTAATTATATATAATCTCTTGGGCTTTCAATTAATTCTTTTGGGCCATGCAATACTTATATGGTCCAATCATTTTCAACTTGTCCCACCCTAAATATTTAATTTAGGGTACCCATTCCAAATATTTAGAATTTCAATCATTACTCTAGTACACTAAATTTTTATAACCCAATCAAACTTATTTTAATTAAGTTATAAAATTAGTAACTTGAGATAATAAAAAAAAATATCTCTTAACTTAATCCCACAAGTGGGCTTAGCTTGGGCTCTCAATAATTAATTCCATTGAGCTAGCCATTTTACTTGTTTTACTTACTAACAAATACTAACTTGTGCTTTCACCCAGAATTTAATTGGGTCATTACAATTCTTGTCCCACACATAATATGTTGGGCTAGATTAAATAATTTAATCGCCCTTAACCCATATTATCTACAAGTAACATGCTTAATATATTAATTGGGCTTGTTTAACAATATAACCTCTTTAGTCCATTAAATCCCCTTCTCTTGGACTCTATTCAAATTAATTGGGCTATGACCTTATTATAGTCCATTACTTTTAATTCTATTCCATTCTGCCCTTATCATTAAATTAGGATTTTTATCTCTCACTCTAGAAAATAAATTCCTTACTCATGCCCTTTTAATTTCATAAACCAAATTATACTTGGTTATAAAATTAATTATTGGAGAGATATAAAATAAATCTCTTAATGTCAGTATATACATTTATATACTAATATTCTCCCATATTATAACCTCTCAGGTTATTTAATCACCACACCTAATATATATATTAGGTTACATAACTTAATTCGTAATTCACTACTATATACAAAATAAATGTATTCACATTATATAATGTATATATTTTTACTCATATTCATAATTCTCATAATCATAACATCTTTCACTTCTCACACAAATTTTGACTTTTCTCCATAAAAAGTCAACTATTGACTTTGACCAAAAGTCAACCTTTACACATATTGTGTTTACTGTCCATTCTGACTAAACTTGACGTTTCGGACACAACCGAGCAGTCCATGCTTCAAAATTCTATCTCTAACTCAAATTTTGAGTTTTAAATTACTCCATTCTCATTGCTAATCGTATTAACTAACGACTTTATACTTATTCAATTTCTTATTTGCCAGTCAAGGCCAACACTCAAGCTATGTTAATTACTAACATAGTTTTATCTTGATCATTAAATCATTAACTTGATTCATCATTCCTCTTGCTAAAATATATATAGCACCTTACTAAGTATATATATTTCTATATATATACTCATCTTCGTTTAACCTCATAGCACCTCTTCATGTGAAATCTTATCTCCAATAATAAAATTTCCATATGTACTTATAAAACATTTCTTAGACTATTCAGTTCACATCGAATTTACAGGTATCGTAATACCTTATCCTTGATATTACTTCAAGTACATATTAATTCATATTCACATTCGAATATCAAACCATATAGGTTTTTACTTGAAAATTTTAAACCAATCCTCAAATTCTCATCTAGGTTTTATTCTTTAACCTTTATTCTAATGATTCAAGATTTTAGAAATTTTCGGGTTGTCACAGATCCAGATCCATAATATCTGGACAATAAATCTCCAAATCACCTCAGAAAGGGTGTGGTAAATTCTTACCTGGAGCTTTTTAAAATGAATTTTATGACTACATGCATGCATGCATTATTTTAACATACTTCTATAGTAGAGTTAAAAATGCATTACTACCCAATGCCTATATTTTGGGGAAAATTTTGCCATAGTCCCCTTTGTAAATAGGACTATCCACATGCACATAGGCATGACTAGGTGGCCATCAGTAGCACACCTACCCACAGTCATATACATCCTACATGCATTAATATATCACAGTAAAAAAATCCATAAGTGTAGTCTATTTACTAAGATTATTTTACTTTTCTATATTTACTCATTTGTCCTCAAATAGGATTAGGAATGACAGTAAAAGGTGCCAATTTGACTATTTCAAAAGTCAAATTTTTTCACATCATTATGTTCAACATAGTTTAATACTAACATTTACTAGGTTGGATATTTTTTATAAAGTCATATCAGCATGTATATTCACTACTATGTGTCTAAGTACATTCAATGTGATAAGTCATTTTCCAACGGATAGAAACTGGAAAAAAATACATGTATATGTTACTAAGACAGTGAAGAACACTTGTACGGTGGCAGAATGTGCAAAAAGTTACATGAACTCAGCAGGTCTAAAGAAGATCTCTCAAATTTCCTTCGCAGCGCAACATGAAAATTACTTATAAAAGCAACCCGCAGGCAATACATACCCATAGTTGGCCGCATGTCCACTTGCAGCTGCCACAGGTGTACCTGCGGCACCCCTACATGGGTCCCGTACCTTCGGCTTGGTCCAATTCGAGTTGTAAAGGAGGTCTCACAAGCTGGAAAGGCCAATCAGGAATAAAAACACTACGCGACTGAGCGGAATAGCCTGAAATCCTGGTTTTCTCGGGCCAAACTCTAGCCCCGCATATCACTCATTGGTATTCACCTACATACAAGGTATACTATACCAGTAGCCTCAGCTTTTACAAATCATGCTCGACAATACCTTATAAAGGTCCGATGCCGTCAGTGCAGGGTCATAGCCCTAAAACATTCCCTGACGGGGGTTACACCATCAAAGTTATAAATTGATAACGTATCCCCGATAGGGGTTACAATGCCGAAGTTATAAATTGATAAGGTATCCCCGACGAGGGTTAAAACACAGAATTTTAAACATCCACGTATCCCCGGCGGGGGTTATAACACATTTTTGACCATCGATACACACATCAATGAAGGTCAAGCAATCTTGATATTATCTCAGCTGGTGGCAAGTAAACCCATCGAAACCATTAATACACACATCAATGAAGGTCAAGCAACCTTGACGTTACCTCAGCCGATGGCAAGTAAACCCATCGAAGCAACGTATCCCCGGTGGGAGCTACAATGCCGAAGTCAAACATTGATAAAGTATCCCCAGCGGGGATCACAACGTGATTTAACCATTGATATACATGTCAATGATGGTCAAGCACCCTTGACATACTCCTTAGTAAGGGTCATAACGTAATGCAATCAATGATACACAAATCAATGAACGTCAAGCAGCCTTAACAATTTTCCCAACAGGGACCTATCCGGTGAAACACACACCAGTGAAGGTCAGGTAGCCTTGACAATACATACTATTGGCAGTAACTCCAACAAAGATCATGGTATATGCTGGTGACACAAACCAGAGAAGACCATCCTCATCGGAGAGGACCGATGATGGAATATGTTATACACATCCTCAAAATAGACAAAGCTTTATCCCTAGAGATCTCTTGCACATGGGAGGCACCTCTATAGAGTAGAAGTCTGTATCAAGGATTCATGACTTTGGTGATAGCCCCAATGTCAACATCCTTGAAGACTTGGATCGCATGTCCAAGACATTACTGATTGTCATCCCCAACATGATTAACAGGGAACCGGCAATCATTCATTCATGCATCAAACATTTGCATCATGTTGCTGCACATAACATCATGCTTATCTTGTTGCATTTTAAGTGTCTAGGATTCTTTATCCTATCCATGCCTTGCATTGCATGAATATGATAAAGAAGGGCATCTGTAGACACTCAAATTTTTTTCAACACCTGCTACTAACATTGTAGGAGGGAAGATTCGTCTTTCGGAGATAACCTTGGAAGACAGCTCACATCCATTCTGGATACTACCGGAAGTTTAGTCTCAATCCCGGAACACACACGGGGAATATCAATTCCAACCTCAGAGATAACCACGTGTTTCGTCCTTGGAGATAACCCTAAGGAATGTTGTTACAGTTTAGAGAATAACTCCAAAAATGCTTGTTTCAAATGTATGCGATCAGCTTCAATCTCAGACCTCCTGCCGTGGCACTCATTCCAAAGACCCAGAGATAACACTGGGAAGACAAGCACACTTACAGACGACCTTGCAGAATTCAAACACTTACAACAGTTTAATATAAGATGTAACCCTAAGCAATGTCTGCTATCAGCCCAAACCGAAAATAACCCCGGTTAGGGGCAAAATTATCATCTTGCCACCTCAACCCCAGCGCACTGTCTCAACATTTCATACATACATTTCTACACAACAATGTCCCATAAGAGCCAAGGATTTCCAATCCCGAGTGACTATTACACGTGGTAGCACACCGGATAGAATTTGAAGCTTAAAGACCATGGGCATGATCCATTCTTCCTGACTTCGTACAAACTCTAATCCCATGTCATTGCGTAACGCTTGACAAAAGCGGTCTGAAAAAGGTCTTGTATACCTCGTTCTGATGCTCAAATTGAAGTTATACAAGTTTGATCGGACATCACAGTGCACAAGTGCACGTACTTCGAGACAGTGAGACCCACGGAGCCTGGGGCACCCCGAGAGTTATAGAGGAAACTTGGACTGGGCATTGGCTTTACACTAGGGTTGGAAACCATGGTGCATAAGAAGAAAACAATGGTTAATTAAGAGTAGTTAAACTACCCAACACCAGCCATCTTCGAGCCAATGAGTACTGCTTGGAAGTTACATAATTTAGGCTATAGGTTGTTGTTCATGCACTGTTGGAGTAACTGATGAGTTAAATTTCCAGCAACGTAATTAACCTGTTCAGTTTAGTTACTTTAACTACCAAAAATGTAATTTTAATGTACAATTATTACTATAGTAGGAAAATTAGGGATTATTTATGTACTCGCGTCATATAATTCATGTACATTAAGTACACGTAATAAAATAACGCAGTTAGGTATTATTGCCCGGGTATTTCCCATAATTATTTTTACTACTCACCTAACCACATTATAACATTATTTAATATTAACTGTTCATTTTACACATGTAATTCCTTTCCCAATTTTTTGAATACACGGATATTTAATTATTTCTGTATTAAAATTATATATAATTTCATTATACTACTTGGTACTTTATATCATTAGAATGTATTCTTATCATATGATTTTATTCATGTAACACATTACAATAATGTTCCATTTCATTTCTACAGTAGAAAGCTAACTTTTCGCAGATTGGCCACTGACGCAGTTGTGCCAATTTGTACTGCTGGGAGGGCTCAGATGCGCCGGTCCTTGGCAGTGCCAAACTAGTTTAGCTCCAAGCCAGTTCTGACCTCTACTACCATACTAGTTTTACATGACATGAATTAACTTTTATATTAGTGATATTACTATTTAGAAACTTATTCATTCCATATATGGAATCACATAATTATACGTAATTAATCTTACTCTTAGTAACTATTTCTCTTTTGATTCACTTATTGAAATTCCTTAGTCCTTATTATGCGACACAAGGTATTTCACAATTCTCAATCATCATGCACATTCAATTTTCACTTATTGAATTACTCATCTCATTACACATCAATATTTATATTCAAATAAATATTTATTTTCTTATTATATTGAAATATGTATTCATTCACGAAATTCTCATATCTTACAATGAAAGATCTCCTCTCTTTTCCTCTCAAGATTTTGGCCCTCTCTCTCACTGTGACGCCTCCAAATTCAGGTACTTGAAACCCGAACTCGGTGCTTCACGGTACCATTTCTTTGAGCGAAATAATAATAATAATAACATAAATATCAAACTTATTTTACATATATCAGAGTTGTCAAATCCCCAGTTTATCAACCTTTACAACATTACATTACATGATAATTATAAATATCATTGTTTTAATATAGTCTAACTATTACATAAGATACCATAAAAATTTATTCTGCTAGCTTTCCCTTTCCTTTGTTCTTATCTAAACCTTCAGGTTGATCACGCTTAGCTGAAAATATTTACATTTAAAACAAGAATGAGCATTAGGGTGCCCAGCAAGTAATAGCAGACAATAAACGTTAGCTGAAAGAAGTAAATGTTTTCTTTGAAAGGCACTTCTACAACTGAATCAACAGTTGTGAAGTAAAATGAAATAATTCTAGTCAACATATCAAATCTATTTCAAATTTTGAAACTATGTACTGACTATAATTGGTGAGCAGTCAATAGACTACTAATTTTATTCTCGATATTTCGATATTCAATTGAATAACAAGAATTAATTATACGCAATAACAAAGTAGAATATTTTTCCAGAGTCTATGCTGAGTGATTCCTAAGGATCTTGAACTTCTCTTCTTGAGTAACTATCAAAGATTTACTTTGATATACCCAGGTGTATCAGATAACCATAAAGATTAAATCATACCCCTCTGTAAGTACTTAGAGCAACCAATTCTTTGTACCCTATATTATGCATAATACTTACACGCGCACAAAGGCCGAAAATATGACCAAAAGTTTCTCTTTTATATAAAAGGGTTGTTCTTCTTAGTATTATAACCAGAATTTAAATTATAACAATGTGATGAGTAGGTTTTATACCTATGAATCCGATATTATTAAACTTAATTATTGTTATATTTAATTGTTTTTTAGTATCTATTTATGTGTTTTGTGTTTATTTGTTGTAGGTTGGAGCTGCAGGGACAAATTGGTCATTTCGGAGAAGAAAAAGGTCAAAAATCATGAAATAGGATTAATCAAAAATCATGAAAAATGGGAAGTTGTAATCTTAACCTATTAAATCTGCAATTATTCTTGTGAAATTCTTATTTTAATTATTAGTTTGTTAAGTTTAATTTTGAAATCACAAACAATATTTCGTAGTTTAAAATAGGATTAATTGCATTAGAATTAGTAATTGATAAATATTAGTCTATTTCCTCGTGGGAACGATATCCTTGCTTGCTGAATATTACAATTGAACGCGTATACTTGCGTGGTAAAGTGCTATTAAAAATTTAGGCAACACAATGAAATAATATGATTTCAATATCTAATCGCTTTTTCGATCTAGCCAAACAATTGGCACCGACCTGCCAATAATAATTGAGTTCTATTCTCGAACCTATCAAGTTTTAACAAATATTCGTCTAGCCAGAATAATTAGCTAAAATATATCTCAATGTTATTTCTAAATCTATGTCTAGCCGAGTTAAATAGCTTAGACGACTTTTAAGTCAATATATACATACTGAAAACCAAAAAGTATGTATCAACATGTGATTAAATACAATAAATTATCCAAGTGAGGACACTTGTATAACAATATTTAGAAATTAACAAATAGAATATATTATCTGGATTATATAACAATACTATAATGATAAACAATGATCGGATAGAATTCAAGAACTGGCATATCTATAAAGGTATAGATACATGAACAATAATAATAACAATATAGTTCTGAAACTGACTTACACATGTCCATTGCATAAAGAAAATGCAAAGGGTTAGATACTTGTCTAGTCTGCTGCTTACAGTTACGCAACTTAGTTTTATCTTTTATATCGAGACCTATCATTAATAAGATCATTCTATCGATTAGAATAACATATCATAACACACAGTACTGTTATTTGCAGTTATCACATAACCTAATCATATTGTCACATATATTTAACAGTCATTGAATCATAAGTAAACACCCATCAGGTCAACCTATATAGATTTGGATCAAATTCGGTAGCATTTTGGTGTACCGACGACTTTATCAGGTAATTATCGAGTTTAAAACTCTATTATGCAGTTCAATATTTTTTAGATAATTTAAATATCAATCATATTATTTTTCATAGACTTATAATAATTTTTAATCAATTATTATAATTTATCATGATTTTCAAACACTGGAATCATTATTAAATAATTTAAATATTAAATAATTCCATTATCATTAATATTTAAATAATATTAAAATATTAATAAAGCCATTGCCAAAATATCAAAGTTATTTATAATACTCAAAATACTTTTAAAGTATTAATATTACCCTTAAATGATTTTTAAAACATTTAAAAATTATTATTTAAATAATTACCTTTAATATTTAAATATTAATGCATTATTTATCAAAATATTAAAAGAAACCAAAGAGGCACTTGATAAGAAAGATATTATGGCTGAAGAAGAGCAAAAAGCACTGCGGGATTATGCTACGTCGCGAGTTACTGAAATTCAGTCGAGTATTATGAGGCCTGCCATTACTGCTACAAGTTTTGAGATAAAACCAGGGACAATACAGATGATTCAAAATTCATGTCAGTTTGGAGGGTTACCAAATGATGATCCGAATGATCACATAGTCAGCTTTATAGAAATCTGCGATACTTTCAAGTACAATAATGTGTCAGAGGATGCAATAAGGTTAAGGCTATTTCCATTTACTCTCAGAGATAAGGCTAAGAGTTGGCTCCATTCACTACCACCAGCCTCGATTACTACATGGAATGATCTCACCCAGAAATTTCTTGCAAAGTTTTTCCCGCCTGCAAAAACAACAAAGTTGCAGAACGATATCTTCTCTTTCGTTCAGCACGATTCAGAATCACTATATGAAGCTTGGGAGAGATTCAAAGATTCATTGCGAAAATGTCCACACCATGGGATTCCTAAATGGCTTCAGGTGCAAACTTTTTATAACGGTTTATTCAACACAGTGAGATCGAGTATAGATGCTGCAGCAGGAGGAGCTATTATGGCCAAGAATTGTGATGAGGGGTATCAGTTGCTTGAAACCATGGCAGCTAATAATTATCAGTGGCCAACAGCAAGAACGACTCAGCCAAGGACAGTCGGAGTGTATGAAGTGGATGCGATGACAGCATTGTCAGCTCAAGTGACAGCTCAGATTTCTGCTCTTACAAAGAAGATAGATGCACTTGGGGTACAACCAGTTCAGAAAATGGAAACGATTTGTGAAATATGTGCGGGTAAACACTCAAGTGATCAATGTGCAATAAATCCTGAGTCAGTCCAGTTTGTTTCCAATTATAACAGGCAGCAAGGCAGTTATTCAAACAATTACAATTCAGGAGTGAGAAACCACCCGAATTTTTCTTGGAGTAATAAACAGTCACATGCTCAAGCCCAAGCCCCAAGGCAATCATATCCACCTGGATTTCAGCCACATCAACAATCTCAACAACACCCACAACCTAATCAACCTGATAAGTTATCACAAATGGAAGAATTGTTGGCAAGATTGGCCACTCAGTTTGAAGCCACAACGAAAAACCAATCAGCTGCAATAAAGAATCTTGAGAACCAAATGGGGCAGATAACTAATGCTTTGAATACTAGAACTCCAGGTTCTTTACCTAGTGATACGGAGAAAAATCCAAGGAATGATGGAAATGAGCAATGTAAGGCAGTTACACTCAGAAGTGGGAAGGAGTTGACTACAGATCTGGACGGACACAAGAAAGTAATTTCTGCCGAGGATGGTGAACAAGAGCGTGGAAATTTGGAAAGTAAATCTGGGAAAAAAGTTGTGAAAAAACAACAAGAAGATAAGCAAACAACAGTCGTACCACCTATGCCGTTTCCTCAAAGATTTCAAAAGCAGAAATTAGATAGACAATTTTCAAAATTTTTAGAAGTGTTCAAAAAGCTGCAAATCAACATTTCATTCGCAGATGCTTTAGAACAAATGCCTAGTTATGCAAAATTCATGAAAGATATTTTAGCAAGAAAGAGGAAGCTAGGGGAGTTCGAAACTGTAGCATTGACAGAAGAATGTAGCGCAATTCTGCAAAGAAAGTTACCACCGAAGTTGAAGGATCCGGGTAGCTTCACAATACCGTGCACGATTGGGCCCCAGTTCTTTAACAGATGTTTGTGTGATTTGGGTGCGAGTATTAACTTGATGCCACTTTCGATCTACACTCAGTTGGGATTAGCAACGCCAAAGCCAACAAATATCTCTCTACAGCTCGCAGATAGATCAGTGACATACCCTAGGGGTATTGTGGAAGACATATTAGTGAAGGTGGACAAATTCATATTTCCAGCTGACTTCATTGTGTTGGACTACGAAGAGGATAAAGACATACCCATTATCTTTGGAAGACCGTTTTTAGCCACTGGAAGGACATTAATTGATGTACAAAAGGGAGAGTTAACAATGAGAGTTCAAGATGAAGAAATAACTTTTAATGTTTTCAAGGCTATGAAATTTTCGAAGGGAGAGGAAGAGTGCTTAAGAGTTGATCTAATTGAAGAAGCAACTGAAGAGGTATTTAGTGAATCTGTGATTGAAGACCCTCTTGAAACCGCATTGGTTAGTGAAAATTTATTTGATGATTCAACTGTGCTAGAATGGGTTCAAATGTTAGATTCAACTCCGAAGTTCACACGATATTTGCAAAAATTTGAACCTCTGGATTATCGGGGAAAGCTAGATGAAAAGGTGACATCATCCTTAGAAGAACATCCTACCTTGGAACTTAAGCCATTGCCTAATCACCTCCGGTACGCCTACCTTGGTTCTTCTTCCTCCTTGTCAGTCATTATTTCTGCATCACTTGATAAGGTTCAAGAAGAAAAGCTACTAAGGGTACTTCGACAATACAAGACTGCTCTTGGATGGACTCTTGCAGATATCAAGGGGATAAGCCCATCAATTTGTATGCATAAGATCTTGTTGGAAGATTAAGCAAAACCAACTATTGAACAACAACGAAGACTCAATCCCATCATGAAGGAAGTTGTCAAAAAGGAAATCATTAAATGGTTGGATGTGGGAATTATCTGCCCTATCTCAGATAGCTCATGGGTAAGTCTGGTTCAATGCATGCCAAAGAAAGGGGAATGACAGTAGTTGTGAATGAGCATAATGAATTGATCCCAACTCGAACAGTTACGGGTTGGCGGTTGTGTATGGATTACAAAAAGTTGAATAAGGCCACTCGTAAGGACCATTTTCCTCTACCATTCATAGATCAGATGTTGGACAGGCTTGCAGGGCACGAGTATTATTGTCTCTTGGATGGATACTCGGGCTATAACTAGATTGCCATTGCACCCGAGGATCAGGAGAAAACAACATTCACATGCCCATATGGCACCTTTGCTTTTCACAGAATGTCTTTTGGGTTATGTAATGCGCCAGCGACATTTCAACGGTGTATGATGGCTATTTTTTCCGATATGGTTGAACAAAATCTCGAGGTATTTATGGATGATTTTTCAATTTTTGGGGATTCATTTGATTATTGTTTGGAAAATCTCACGCTCGTGCTCAAACGGTGTATGGAAACGAATTTGGTTTTAAACTGGGAGAAATGTCATTTTATGGTGCAAGAAGGGATAATCTTGGGTCATCGAGTGTCATCAAAAGGAATTGAGGTTGACAGAGCTAAGATCGAAACCATTGAGAACCTGCCACCACCTATTTCTGTAAAGGGTATTCGAAGTTTTTTGGGACACGCTAGTTTCTATAGACAATTTATAAAAGACTTCTCCAAAATCACGAAACCACTTTGCAATCTTTTGGAGAAGGATGTCCCATTCAACTTTGATCAAGCATGCCTGGAAGCTTTTGATGTGTTGAAGAAGAAAATTGTTACCGCACCTATAATCATAGCGCCAGATTGGAATATCCCGTTCAAATTAATGTGTGATGCTAGCGACTTTGCGATTGGCGCAGTTCTTGGCCAACGAAAGGATAAAATTTTTCACGCTATATACTATGCTAGTAAGACATTGACGGATGCTCAACTGAATTATACCACTACCGAGAAGGAGCTATTAGCAGTTGTTTATGCATTTGATAAATTTCGTTCATATTTGATTGGGACAAAGGTGATTGTGTTTACAGATCATTCGGAAATTAAGTACTTAATAACAAAGAAAGACGCGAAGCCGAGATTAATTAGATGGGTATTATTGCTACAAGAGTTTGACTAGGAGATCCAGGACCGAAAAGGAACAGAAAATCAGGTTGCTGATCATTTATCACGATTAGAGAATTCAGAACTAAAAAAAATGACACAACAGTGATCAATGAATTTTTTCCGGATGAACAACTATTTGTGGTAAGGATGGATACACCATGGTATGCAGATTATGTAAATTTCATTGTCAGTAAGGTGTTTCCGCCAGATTTGACAAGTCAGCAGAAGAAGAAATTTCTCCATGATGTGAAACTGTATTTATGGGATGAGCCATTTTTATTTAAACAATGTGGCGATCAAGTAATAAGAAGGTGCGTCCCAGAAGTTGAAATGGAGAATATTCTATACCAATGTCATGCATCTGACTATGGTGGACATTTTGGGGGGAGAAAGAACGGCAGCTAAAGTGCTTCAATGTGGATTTTTCTGGCCAACACTCTTTAAAGATGCCCGTGTGTTTTCATTAAAATGTGACAAATGCCAAAGAGTTGGTAATATATCAAAGCGACACGAGATGCCACTTAATATGATCCTGGAAGTCGAATTGTTTGATGTTTGGGGAATTGACTTCATGGGACCATTTCCACCATCTTTCTGTAACTCCTATATACTTCTAGCGGTGGACTACGTTTCGAAATGGGTAGAAGCTATAGCATCGCCCACCAATGATGCGAAGGTTGTGATTAAGTTCATTCGGAAGAACATTTTCTCTAGATTCGACACTCCTCGCGCAATCATTAGTGATGAAGGCACGCACTTCTGTAATAAGCAGTTCTCAGCTATCCTCGCTAAGTACGGAGTCACTCATAAGATAGCTACTGCTTACCATCCACAAACAAGTGGTCAAGCAGAGGTATCTAACCGAGAAGTGAAACGAATCCTCTAGAAGATAGTGAATCCTAGTCGGAAAGATTGGTCTAGCAAGTTGGACGATGCTTTATGGGCATACCGTACAGCTTACAAAACTCCAATAGGGATGTCTCCGTACAGGTTAGTTTATGGAAAGGCATGCCATCTTCCAGTTGAACTCGAACACAGTGCTTATTGGGCAATTCGGAAGTTAAACTTTGATATGTCTGCGGTGGGGGAGAATCGCCTCTTACAATTGAATCAAATGGATGAATTCAGACTCCAATCGTATGAGAACGCGAAGTTATATAAAGAAAAGATTAAGAGGTGGCATGATGAGAAAATTCTGGAAAGAAAGTTTGAGGCAGGGCAAACAGTGTTATTATACAATTCAAGGCTTAAACTTTTTCCTGGAAAGTTGAAATCTCGTTGGTCAGGGCCATTTATCATTACAAAAGTTTATCCTCATGGAGCTGTGGAGGTGGAAGACCCGAATTCCAAACATAATTTTAAATTCAACGGTCAAAGATTGAAGCACTACTATGGGGGTTGTGTTGATCGTGAAAAGACATCGGTCAACCTTACTGATTAGAACAGAGGAGAAAGCCAGGCTGAAGACTATAAACCAAGCGCTAACTGGGAGGCAACCCAGGAATTTTTATTGTTATTTTCTATTTTTACTTTTATTAATTTACTTTACTGTTAGTTTATTTAGTGGTTAAACTTTTATAGTTTAGGATTTGTTGCATCCCTCGTTCTCTAACAGATATTCAATTTATTGCAGGAAAGGAGGCCAAGCATTTATGATCTTAATAAGATGAATGTCCACTCGTCAAAATCTCAAATTTCTAATCGTTTCCGCAAATTTTGGTGTGGAAGGAAACAAGTTATTGGAGGTATGGCATACAAGAAGCGTAAAACACCAAAATAAGCAATGTACACTGGCCAAGCGCCTAGGCGCTCCAGACAAGCCAAGATCAAGCACCTAGGCGCTCCAAGTCAGTAGCAAAAACGCAGCACAAGCGCCTAGGCGCTCATTTTTAAGCCAAACCAAGCGCCTAAGCGCTCCAAGTTATTTTGGCATTCTGCAGCCAACCGCCTAGGCGGTCCAAACAAGGCTATCTCAAGCGCCTAGGCGCTCCAACAGAAAAAAAAGCCCTAATCGGGCTAAACTCTTCCAATCCCAAATCAAACACATTCTTGCTCTCTTACTCCAACTCTAACTCACTCAACTCTCAACCCTCATCTAATCTAGCCACAACAACCATCTTTCTCTTCCAAATCCTAATCAAACACTAAATCTCCTACCCAAACTAAGTCACTCAAGCTCCATCTTGTCATCCTTCTTCACCAATTCGGGCATCAACATACATTCAAGCCACATCTATCTAAAGTAAGGGTTCAAAGCTCAAATTGCTCATCCAACTTTGATTGAAACATCATATTTGGCTATAACCAAGTAAGTACACAAGATTTTATTGCAAATTATTTGGATTCACTTGGATAATAGCTATGTTAGTACTTTGAAGCTAGTTTCTATCATTGTGTTGGCTCAAGTGGGTGTGGGTACTCTTAATTGTTGCTTGTATTGCCTTGGAAGTATAGTGTGCTTAGTAATTGGCAAATTTGGTGAAAATTAAGTTTGGGGGAGTGCATACCAATAGTGTTCAAAATCTGTGCACACCAAGTGTTCGATAATTTGTCACAAAGAGGATTTGGCTATCCTAAGTCACTGAATATCATTTGGTTTGGCAAGAACATATTAGATAAGACTATGGCTACTAAGAGACAAAGAGGAGAGACTTCGGGCACTTCGCAAAAGTATGATAAAAAGAGATTTACAAGTGCTAAAGCGTCCGAAAGATATTACAATGTACTTTCTAGTAAAGCACTAATTCCCGAGCGTGGATTATTGCCAGAGATAGAAGATGGAGAATTATTACAAATGATTGGAAGTAGAAGATGGGTGAACTTTACAGCCCAACCGGACGCATCGGTTGTTAAAATTGTTAAGGAATTCTACGCCAATGCAAAAGATCATGTTGGTAACATAATTTGGGTTCGCAGAAAATCAGTGGAGGTCAGTTTTAGGTCAATAAATGCTTACTATGGCTTGAACACGATACCCAATAATGGCTACATGCAATATTTAAAGCACGAGCTAGACTATAGTGAGATCATTCAAGCCTTGTGTGTACCTGGAACAACATGGAAATTAACAGATCAACAAGAAGCTATTTTGTTCCCTGCATCCACACTAAGCAGTTATGGGAAAGCATGGCATGCCTTTATTTGTGCCAAGTTGATGCCGTGTAGGCATATGAGTGATGTTATAAATCAACGGGCAGCATTGCTTTTCTGCATTGCACAAGGAAAAACTATAGATGTGGGTCAGGTTATACATGATTACATTAATAGAGCAATTCAAGGAGGGACCTCAGGTGGATTACCACACCCATCTTTGATCACTGGACTATGTCAACAAGCTGGGGTAAAATGGGAGGCCGAGGAAGCTACACAACCTCCTTTAGCCGCAATTGACCACTCGCTTATTAAGAAGTACAAGGTATGGGGTGGGGGTATACCACACCCGAGAGGGTTAGGATTCATTATTGTTCCTCCCGAGCTTACAGGCGAGCCTAATCAACAGTTCCACGAAAATCCTTCAGGATAGCCTAGCTTAGCGACAAACGAAGGTGTATCAGAATTTTAGTGCAGCATTCCTAGAAATGTTTTCTCGCATGAATCCAGGTGCCACTCCCTACCAATTTCCACCATTGTCTGCGTACCCCCCAGATGAAGAAGAAGAAGAAGAAGAAGAGGAGGAGGAGGAGGATACTGACGAGGAATAAAGCTTTTATCTTTTAGGGAAGTCCTCAGTGCTTAATTTCTTAAATTTTGTTTGTTATATACAATGAGGACATTGCATCGGTTAAGTTTGGGGGTGCAATCTTCCAGCTCCAGTTCATGCATGTAGTATTCATCTAGTGCATTCATATAGTATTCAGTTAATAGTTTTTCATGTAGTTTGCATTCATGTAGTTTTCATTTTAATTTCCTAAAAAAAAAAATTAAGTATTTGCATGTTTCCAGCTGTTAGATAGTTTAAGTTTGTTTTGGCCAGTGATGAGATTGGAATTGAGTAGACAAGTATAGTATTGTCTGTTAAGACTTTGATGTGATTTCTTATCATGATTTGAATCTTTACCTGTTTGAAACTGATATAATAAGGATAGTACAGTAAAAGCAACTATGTTGACTGATTGAGTTTAAATTGACACGTAATGGACTTCTAGAGGATAATGCTAGTTTGAATGAATGAAAGACATGAATAGGCGAAGATGACTAAATTTAGACAAAAACTTAAGTTTGGGGGAAAAATTTGGGATATATAAGCTTAAAAAAAATTAAAAAATAAAAAAAAATAATACCGTGGCTAGTTTTGTTTCGGGGCCTTTGTTACTTGAGCAAGTACGCCCGAAGGGGTATCTTAAAACCTAGCGCCCTAAGGTTTTATATGGTCTGGGAGTCGTTGGTCGAAAGCTCGCTAAGGGGTAGCACTGTTAGCCTAATGGAATGAGACATTGCACAGTCATGGTTAAAAAAAATATATATATATAAACAAAAACAAAAATAATAAAACGGGAAAGAGAGCAAAAAGCCCCCGTAAAGCACAGTAAAGTATAAGTATCCCGGATTGGAATCTTAAATTTGGTGTATGTTTGTCTTTAGTTGGATCTAGCTTGTTTGTGAATTTTGTGAGTTTACACTGTATGATTCCTTTAAAGAGATTTATTATGTGTTGTATTTAGCATCATATCAGTTATCATGGATGTTAAGCACACACACACACACACACTATATCAATAATAACAGGTTAAGATTTGATGATTGACAAGGAAATTATTAATCTGTCTTGATATGATGTACACTCATGTTTATTGTGATTTCTCTGAGGCTTGATGAATAGATTTTGTTCTATTTGACTGCTGGAATTTAAGCATTTATCTAGTTGCATATGCATTGCATATTTAGTTATTGCATTGTGTTGTGTTGCTTGGGGACAAGCAATTGGTTAAGTTTGGGGGTATTTGATGAGTAGGTTTTATACCTATGAATTCGATATTATTAAACTTAATTATTATTATCTTTAATTGTTTTTTAGTATCTATTTATGTGTTTTGTGTTTATTTGTTATAGGTTGGAACTGGAGGGACAAATTGGTCATTTCGGAGAAGAAAAAGGTCAAAAATCATGAAAATTAAAGCTGAGTGGAATTTTTGTAATTATGTGGTCCTGGTCAAGCGGCTAGACGCTTGGAAAAGGCCTATGTTGAGCGCCTAGGCGCTCCAGTGCGGAAAAAGATGCGTTTTTCTACTGCTAAGTGGGTTTTTGAAGCCAAATAGGAGTCTGAATGAGGGCTGAGACCAATACAAATAGGAGAAGACTTTAGAAAAGAGAAATCAACTAATTTTTCAAGAGATTTGCAGAGAGAACAAGGAAGAAAAACACGAAGGAGAATTGCAAAGGCTAAAGATCAAAGAGAGAGTATTGGAGCAAATTCAGAGTTTTTTTTCTCTTCAATAGTTTTATTTTTTGTAACTATCTAGGATGTTTGGATTATTAATTTGGATGATGTTTTTCTTTATTATTATCATGAACTAAATTTTAATTAAGATTGCAACGGAACTTGGTATGTAGTTTAAATTGCAAGCTTCCCATTGAATGAAAGTTGGTTTTTATTGAATTGTTTATTATATCTTATGCTTATTGATTAATTGTTTGGCCAACAATTACTGTGATAATCTATATAAAATTGGAAGATGGAGTATAGATTGAGATCTGGATATGATAACATCTGTTCATATAATCTGAATAGGGTTAATATGATTAGCGTGTAGGATAGGAATATACCTATGTGTCTTTTGTATCCATTGAAAGAATTTGTGCATAAACCCTAATTAACTTGATTCACATAGGAATATAGTGAGTTGATTAACTGGGGTGTTCCTTGTAATTCCGCATCTTAAAGATTAGATTTAGGAGGATTTGTTCATGTGTCTTTGGAAGAAGTGCGTGAATATTCATAAAGCATTCTTGGATAATGATTCATATTAATTGATTTATTTTAAATGGGAAGTAAGTTAGTTTAAATGAAATACCAAGGGAAGTTGTAATCTTAACCTATTAAATCTGCAATTATTATTGTGAAAATCTTATTTTAATTATTAGTTTGTTAAGTTTAATTTTGAAATCACAAACAATATTTCGTAGTTTAAAATAGGATTAATTGCATTAGAATTAGTAATTGATAAATATTAGTCTATTTCCTCGTGGGAACGATATCCTTGCTTGCTGAATATTACAATTGAACGCGTATACTTGCGTGGTAAAGTGCTATTAAAAATTTAGGCAACACAATGAAATAATATGATTTCAATATCTAATAGCTTTTTCGATCTAGCCAAACAATTGGCACCGACCTGCCAATAATAATTGAGTTCTATTCTCGAACCTATCAAGTTTTAACAAATGTTCGTCTAGCCAGAATAATTAGCTAAAATATATCTCAATGTTATTTCTAAATCTATGTCTAGCCGAGTCAAATAGCTTAGACGACTTTTAAGTCAATGTATACATACTGAAAACCAAAAAGTATGTATCAACATGTGATTAAATACAATAAATTATCCAAGTGAGGACACTTGTATAACAATATTTAGAAATTAACAAATAGAATATATTATCTGGATTATATAACAATACTATAATGATAAACAATGATCGGATAGAATTCAAGAACTGGCATATCTATAAAGGTATAGATACATGAACAATAATAATAACAATATAGTTCTGAAACTGACTTACACATGTCCATTGCATAAAGAAAATGCAAAGGGTTAGATACTTGTCTAGTCTGCTGCTTACAGTTACGCAACTTAGTTTTATCTTTTATATCGAGACCTATCATTAATAAGATCATTCTATCGATTAGAATAACATATCATAACACACAGTACTGTTATTTGCAGTTATCACATAACTTAATCATATTGTCACATATATTTAACAGTCATTGAATCATAAGTAAACACTCATCAGGTCAACCTATATAGATTCGGATCAAATTCGGTAGCATTTTGGTGTACCGACGACTTTATCGGGTAATTATCGAGTTTAAAACTCTATTATGCAGTTCAATATTTTTTAGATAATTTAAATATCAATCATATTATTTTTCATAGACTTATAATAATTTTTAATCAATTATTATAATTTATCATGATTTTCAAACACTGGAATCATTATTAAATAATTTAAATATTAAATAATTCTATTATCATTAATATTTAAATAATATTAAAATATTAATAAAGCCATTGCCAAAATATCAAAGTTATTTATAATACTCAAAATACTTTTAAAGTATTAATATTACCCTTAAATGATTTTTAAAATATTTAAAAATTATTTTTTAAATAATTACCATTAATATTTAAATATTAATGCATTATTTATCAAAATATTAAAAGTTATTTATTATTACTTAATATATTTTTAAGTCACTTATATCCTTTTTAAATGATTTTTAAATAAATAAAATCATTTTTAAAATATTAATTTAATATAATTATTAAATAAATCTAATATCATTAATATTAAATTATTAATGAAATTATCATTTAAATATTAAAAGTTATATTTTATAACGTAAAATATTCTTAAACTCTTTATTTTCATTTAAAATGATTTTTATAATATTAAAATCATTTTTAAATAAATTTATTTAATATAATTATTAAATAAATCATATATCATTAATACTAAATAATTAATGAAATTTTCTTTAAAATATTAAAAGTTATATTTTATAACTTAAAATATTTTTAAATACCTTATTAACATTTAAAATGATTTTTAATATACTAAAATCATTTTTAATTTATTTATTTAATACATTTATTAAATAAAATAAATATGTATAATATTCAAATAAATACTAATATTTATGGAAAATATGCCAAATTATTAAAAGTTAATTTTTATACCTGGAAATAATTTTTAAAATTATTTTTGTAATTTTAAGAAATTAATTTCTATTTTTAAATGATTTTTGGAAATTTAATTAATTAAAATTATTAAATCTGTCGTTATAGCCTTTAGCGACATAAAACGTCGCCTAAAGTGTTTTTGAGCACCAAGAACACTAATAACCAATGTTCAAGGGTTTCATTTTGACCATGAATATATGTCAGATCTTAATGTTTCTGGGCAAGATAATGGTCAGGTCATGTAGATCTAGTGTAATACTACAAGTTGAAATAACAAACATGATCAAACAACATAACACGAATGAGATCTGAGTATGCAAAGTGGCTGTCAGAGTTATTCTTCATTTTCTCGGTTACCCAGAAATGAAAAACAGTTTGAGTAGGCATATTTGGGCTTCCACAACTTGAAATCTATGTGATGTTTTTGTGATTTAAAGGTTTAAATGTGTATCCAGCATGCAAGTAACATATCTAACACATAAAATTGATCTAACAACATCACAATAGCTAGATCCATGCCGATCAAAGTCTCTCAGAGATAGTGTTCTTGATTTTCTGGAAATTCCAGAAAATGATTTTTATGATCATCCCAGCTACTTTGACCATCCACTAAATCCATCCTTATTATTGTTTAAGTTATCTAAAGGCATGACTTTGAAGTCCATATAACATACTATAACACTGATACAACAACAAGAACAAAGAAACAAACAAACAACAGAAAGATCTAAGGCCATGAACTCGCTGTCAGAGCGTTCTGGGCAGTTTCTGGGCTGCCCAGATTTGCTTTGTCATGGTCGGTAAACCGACTTTGACCATGAATAACTTACAGTCTAAACCAGATCTGACCCTGATTCGACTTACAAATCAAAGATCTCATAGCATACTACATGTTTAACCATTTAAATGACCAAAAACATAAACATACAAAGATCTATAAGGCCTGACATTCGTTTGTCAGACACAAATTTCTAGTTTTCTAGATTTTTGAAATCTTTTGATTCGTGCTTATAAAGGTTATGGATCCACTATGTACTAACCCAGATCATTGATTAACACTACAAACAACATATTACAACACAAAAATACAACATTTAACATACCAATCAGGATCAGATTTTAAGTTAGGGTTTTATACCTTACATTGATCAATTTTGCTTCTAAGCTTTTTGATTTAATATGGAAGTGGTAGGGCTTGTTTTTGGGACTGATTTACTATAATATTTCGTAGGTTAGAGAGAGAGAAGCTTGGTGGTGTGTAAGGATAGAAATGAGCTAGCTTTATGGACTTTTCTCTCTCTTTAATATATATAACTTGGTGCAATGAATTTGGTTGAAGTAGCTGTCAATATATGGCTGATATGTGTTGTTTTAAGTGACATGGCAAGTCAATAGTTGGTCACCAACTAAAGTGTTGGTAAATTTTGCAAGCAACTTAATAAATAATGCAAGAAGGGTAGTTTGGTCATTTTGTTCATAATTTTAATGATAAACTTGTAACTTGGCAAACCCTTACGGTTTGACCCTTAGGGTTTAACCCTAAGGTTTCATACATTGAATTTTTGTAAGATTCCAATTAGGGCTAAAAATGTATAATTTAGTTTCCTAAATTGTGAATTAAAGTTTCTAAATTAGTTTAGGTTTCTAATTACTTGGAATTTAAAAATTAAGTTTAAACATTCACTAATTAGCATTAGGGCTTATAATAAGCAATTAGGGTTTTCAATTTGATAATTAGGGTTCCTAATTTAGAAATTAGGGTTTTTAATAATTAGGGTTTCCCTAATTAGGGTTAATGTCTATAATACCGGTCGTTAATCACATTATCACGATTACATAACAGTCCTGAGAATTGTATTCGACTTTTGAACTAAGATTTAATTGTTCTACTATAACTATTCCATAAATTAGCATTACACACATACCATACATATTTATAGCACTGAAATATATTTAATATTATATTATTATTCTCATTCCTTATTCAAAAACCAGAATTAGGGTTTTGAATACACATCTGACATAACATTCATATACACCATTATTAAGTTAAAATAATTAACTTAATTAATCTTAAATAAATTCATATAATAAAATAGTTATTATAATAATTCTAATAATCATTTTATATATTATTTAAATAATATATAATCATATTTCCATGAAAAATAAATAATAAAAATATTTTTAATAAAAAATTAATTGTAATAATATAATTTATAATGATCAATAATTCTAAAAAAATATTTGAAATTATTCGTGTAATAAATTTTTATTTATCACATATATACATACACTTTACCTTGCACATAATTTCACCTTTATTTTTAAAAAAAAAAATATACGTAAAATTTATTATTTAATTATATCGAAAATCTCGGATTATTACATTCACCATCCTTTATAAGGATTCCGTCCCCGGAATCACCGTTTTAAAACTTATACATACTAGGGTACATAGCATACACACTCATTGCAAGTAGATCTCGATCAAATTTGATCGAACTGATCTTTAACTATTTAGAATAAAACTTATCTATCTGATTAAACAAAAATTGATTTCTAATAAAACTCAAATTCCTCCTTCAAAATTTCTTTATAAAATAATTTACTATATACAAGAAAATAACATATAAGAAAATAAAATTTATACGAATAAAACCTGGAGTTCCATCCCCGGCTGCTACCGTATCCTGAATTGTCTTGTTGAAGACTCTAGCTGTTAATTTTGTTGGGTTGTTTGTTGAAGTTGGTCCCGTTATCGCTAGAGTCTCGTTGCCTTTCCTCTTATTCGTACTCCTTGCCTCCCTTTTCCCTTTTGGACAGTCTTTCACATTATGCTCTGTTAATCCACAAATAAAATACCCACTATTCATCCTAGGATTGGGACAGTTAGGAGAGATATGTCCCTTCTGCCCACACTTATAACACACAAACTTTCTCTTCAAAGACTCTCCCGAGTGATTCTTTCCGCAATTCCCACATTGTACCACCTATTTCTTTCCACCTCCTGGCCTATTTTCGGTATTCCTAAAATTATCTCATTTCCTTTTTCCAGTCCTACCACCACTACTTCCTTCTTCGGCTCTAGCTTGATTTGTCTCCCACCAAAAATTCACCTCCCCTTTCATCGTATAGGTGGCAAAAGCTGTCTTTTGCCCCTCCGTTACCCTAACTATCACAAATTCTTCTATAGGGTTAGTTGATCCACTAAATCTTGGCGGTCCGACTGCCTTAAAGTCTTTGAATTTCGCTAATCGATTATCTGCTTGATTTCCCGCGACTGGAATTCCATTCAGCATAGCTTGAGCGACCATATTCACAAAATTCTGTATCGGGTCTGGTTGTCCTCCAGTTTTGTTGACAGGTTCTTCTGTCCTTTGGTTTCTTTTTCGTCTTGGCGGCATTATCTAATTAAATAAAATCATGTTCATCCAACTAATTCATAATACTTTACACCATATAACACATATCGATATAAACATTCGTTATCCCTTTGTGACCACAAAAGTCGGGATTCACTGCTACAACTTATACAAAAGTTTAGAATATTACATTACACACGCATATACTTATCATATACGCCTTCACTAAGGACTTAGTAATCTATATATTTCTATTATCCTCAATAATCTAGTCACACATAACTATACCCAGTTCGTCAAAATTACCACACTTATGAATTCAGGAACTTTCCACAATCATATGAGTTTAAGAACATATCCTAGTCAGACATTTGGCGTCCATTCGCTGATGGGGTTCAAAAATATTTCATATAATTATGAGTCATGAACTTACCATAAGAATGAGTTTTAAGAACTCAAACTTAACCTTATATTCTCTAACTATACTCTACCTACCTGCTATACCACCGTTTCTGGATCCGGTACTACAATTTACACAATAACCACCTCATCGGGGTTACTTTCAATGTGAGCCTCTATTTCAGCTATTGGCTTTGATATTGACTCAATTAGAGAGGTTGACTCCTTCTTTACGATCTAAGGGTATCCTAATTCTTTTCCACCTAACATCTACATAAAAAAATATCTTGACTAGCAAATAATATATACACACAGCAAATAATAGTTTTATATAAGTTATCTTTATTTTGTTTGACGTTGAATTTATTCAATTCATCTCCTTTAAACTCTATATGAGTTATTTGTATTTTAATCGTTTGCCTCTAACCTAAGGTTATAGCCTAAGGTCTATCCTACCTATGGTTTCTAACCCTAAAGCTTTGATACCATGATGTGACGCCCCCAAATTCAGGTACTTGAAACCCGAACTCGGTACTTCACGATACCATTTCTTTGAGCGAAATAATAATAATAACATAAATATCAAACTTATTTTTACATATATCAGAGTTGTCAAATCCCCAGTTTTTCAACCTTTACTACATTACATTACACGATAATTATAAATATCGTTGTTTTAATATAATCTAACTATTACATAAGATACCATATAAATTTATTCTTCTAACTTTTCCTTTCCTTTGTTCTTGTCTGAACCTTCAGGTTGATCACGCTTAGCTGAATAGGATAACACATGACCCGATCTTGAGCTCGATTGATCACGGTGTTAAAAACACTATTCATCTCTTCCATCTTGATCCTCTTTACTTGTACCTCTCTCTCTACCACCCTGGCTCGTTGAAAAGTTTCCTCATATGCATCTTCGGCTCTTGCCCTCTTCGTAGATTCTTCTTTCAATTTGTTCTGTAACTCTGTAATCTTCTTTGTCAGTTGTTCATTCTCTCCTTCATTATTGATCAGCTTCTCTTCGACATTATTTAGACGTTCATCTCGATCCTGAATCTCGTTATCCTTCTGCGCCATTGTGATCTGCTGTTCAGCTACTATCTCTTGCAACTCTTCAACGATATCCTAAAGTTTTAATTGCGATCGTATACCTCGTCGTACATACGGGCGGCTATCTAGTTTCGTGGAATCTCTTCTTCCTCGTCCTCCTCATCCTCATTCGACTGTGGCAGCTCAACGGGGTCTTCCACGTCCGTCTCTATCTCATCATCCTCATCAGGTAAACCCTCCTGCTCAACCACTGTAACCAACGAAGATGTCTCATGTGAAAGTAGTTGTTCCCAAATCACCTAAATATCTCGAGGCTCCTCCTCTCTAGGCATCTGGAATCCTTCCTCCCTAGCCTGACTAGATTCTCCTACATTAGCCATCCTGTCAACCAAATTTTAAGTTTTAATTACTAATCATTACTACTCGACACTCACGAGCACATAAGTTACAATCATATAAGCACATAAGTGTTTTATTATTTCTTTCCTAAAACTCGATAAGAGTTTATCACCATTATCTTTTCAAAGGTTACTTCCTAAGGCTTTTCCCCACCTAAGGTTCATAACCTAAAGCTTTGATACCAACTTGTGACACCCCCAAATCTAGGTACTTCATTACCACAAGACTTGGTATTCACTTTCCATTCATTCATATCTATCTACCCAAATATAATAAAATTAAATCAGAAATCCTTCCTTTAAAGGGTTACATCATTAATCAAAAGTCTTCCCAGGTTGTCTAACCTTAAACATCAATCAAGTGCGGAAATAAAATAATTACATCACATCATTAAATATAAAATCCAACATCATGACAATAAATGAAACTACAAGTCTTCATCACTTGCACATTTTTCCCTTTCCTTTGCTAGTTGTAGGTTCGTCGACCTTCTCAACTTTAGCTGCAATGAATGTATATATATATATATATATGCAAGAGTGAGTAAAATAAATTCTCACTAGATAAAGAAATGAATCAACAAGAGTATAATAACCACCAATGAATAGGCTCATCAAAACTAAATAGTAATCTATCAATGATAACCAAAAATATGAATCAAAATATGAAATATATCTGAGGGTCATAAGACCACGAACTATGTCCATGGTTACAAGTATTCTTTCAACTCTAACCTTAACAGTTATACTGTAGGGACTTCACGTACTTAGGGGGATCATCCTGTTGGGTAAAATCTATATACGCACAACACGCAAATATACGTGGTCCACAAGTAATAAAGTGATAAGTAGAGTATTGTTCCCACAGAGACAATTTAATAAGAAACATAACTTCACAATTATCAATTTCCTATTAATCCTAATTTTCTTAGACTATCCGATTCAATGATTAGCAATAATTATTCTAAATTAAAAAGTAATTAAACTATCACAAACCAATCACAAATATCAAAATCTGGAATTTCAAACAATTAATGGAGAATTAGACTTATGATTTCACCCTAAGCTTCACTCTGATTTTAACACTTTTATTCCAATTCAACTCACTATTCCAGTTTATTAATCAAGAACACGAACGTAGTACTAACCACCTCTCGATGCACTAATACCGTATTAACGTCAATCCACAATTAAGATAGAAATCCGTTAAACACCTTAAGCAACTAAATCAATATATCTCTATGTGAATTACAATTAAAGAACGTTGAAGAATAAGTTCTCTATCCGATTACATGCGGTGTTAAACGTATCTCTACCTTAACACTCATCAAGTTTAAGCTATTAACAAAATTTTGAACACATGCTATATCAACTAGGTCTTGATTTGAATATCCTCTCTCGATTCCATCCAACTCCATAAAGAATTGTTGATCAGGCAATTCTTCAAGCTAAAATCAATATAGATAAACTGGAAATAGCTTATTAAATTAGAAATCAAAGCTTACAAAACCATCGATTCGCTTAAGGATCCATCACAAGCCTAAAAAAGAATTAGTTCATAATAAACAAAATAAACACTGAATAAATCATGGAAATCATCCTTTCAATTACAAATAATAGACTAAGATGAAGAATATTGAAAAACACCCTTTACGTAGCCTAGAATCGCAATCGTCTCGAAAATCTCCTTGAAATACTACTCCAACATTTGCTTAGAAAAACCTGAGATTAATCTTTATAATTTGCCTTGTGTGTCCCTTAATCTCAGTGTTTGTTTCTAATTATATACTACAACATGTATTATGATTAAAATTCCATGCCAAAAACGAGTCCCAAGTCATCACCATCACTAAAACTTCACACTTGTAGTACTAGGAACCAACTAGGAGACTTCAAAATCGAGTAAGCTAGCCCCAGCTGGGTATTTCCCTTTGCAAAAGCCAACCCCGGCTTGGTACCTTACTGCTAATGTTCCCAGACCCTCAGCCCCGGCTGGATCCTAAGGCACAAAAGGTCCAGCCCCAGCTTTCCCCCAATCTGTCAATTAATTTTGCTGTTGAAACCTCCTCTGCTAAAACTGTCATAACGTTTAAACCGGGAGGAGTTACGGGGCTCGCAGCCTATCAAATCGAAGAGGTCTACAACTTTTATTCTTTGAGCTTTTAGAAATAACAAACGGATAAGTGTCAAAATTTCATCGGAAGCATCTGCTGCTGTGTAACGACAACCGAAACAACTCTTAACTTTGTCTTTGTTGCTATAAGGCCATACTCTCGCATCCGAACATCCGATTAAAATGATGCAAGACATTTCAGGACGCAAAGAAAGAGTTCCTTAACATAATCCAAGTTCCACGCCACGAACAAGAAATGCACATAAAATGAACATGAAAACCCGAACTTTATCCAGAATTGCTTTTCCTTGCAAATTGTATACCAATAGTTACTCACTCTGCTTCCAAGCATATAATCTACAAAATGGAAACAAAATGCATGAAAAGTAACTAAGAAACATGAGATTAAGCAAATAATTCACGTAATAGATGCCAGATAAGTAGGTATAAAACCTACTTATCAAATACCCCCAAACTTAAACCTTTGTTTGTCCTCAAGCAAAAACAAAACAAAGATGCAACACAATGCAATGGAATGGAATACAACTAATCTACAAGCCTACAAATCCAGCAGTATTGATAAATATAAGTCTTTCACCCGGCCTCAGAGAAATCTAGTAAACATGATAATACATCATATCAAAACTCATCAGTAATTTACCGATCAATCATCAAATCTTAGACTGTTATTACTGATATAATACGTGTGTGCTCAACAACAATACTAACTGATATAAAATCAAATTTAACACATAACAAGTCTCTTTGAAGGCATCATACAGTGTAAACTCAAGAAATCCAAAAACAAGCTAGATCAAACTAAAATCAAACAATTACCAATATCGAGGGTCAACATGGGATACTTATGCTTTACTTTTCAACTTCAGGGGCTTTTTGCTCTTATTTCCCGTTTTACTCTTTTTTTTTATATACACATAGCGATGCAATGTCTTATTCCCTCAGGCTTTTCAATGCTACCTTAACGAGCTTTCGACCAACGACTCCCAGACCATTAAGACCTTAGGGCGCTAGGTGTAAAGACAATCCCATCGGGCTTACTTACTCAAGTAACAAAGGCCACAAAACTAGACAAGCATGCCACGGTGTTTATTCATGCTTTTTTTTAGTTCATATACCTTATATACCCCAAATATTCCTCCAAACTTAGGTTCTTGTCTAACTTTAGCCATCACTACTTATTCTTGTCATTCTGTCATTCAAACTAGCATTATCCTTTAGAGTCCCATTATGTACCAATTTAAACTCAATCAATCAACAAGTTGTTTTTACTGTGTTATCCTTATTATACTAGTTTCCAACAGAAAAAGATTCAATTCACAACAAGAAATCAAATCAAAAGCTCTAATAATCAGTATTATACTTTTCTATCCAATCCCACTCTCATCATTGGCCAAAATAGACTATAAGTATCAAACAGCTGGACTCATGCAAGATGAACATATTAAATAACTATTATTTTTGAATTTTTAATTTTTTTTAACTGGAAATATGTGGTAAATATAACATGAATGCAAAGATAAATAAAAACTATTTACATTATTTACATTCCTAAGCTACTTATGCAACTACATGATTACCTGAATGCAACACTTAACAATCCTAAACATAAACAATGAACTAACATATGCAAATGAAATTAAATATGCACATGCAACATGCAACTAAATTCCCCAAACTTGAAAATTACAATGTCCTCGTTGTATAGATAAAGCAATGAATAAGAGAGGACTTCCTTGTAATCGCCTAAGTCTGGGTTGGTGGTGGTTGTTGTTCTTTATCGAAATCGCTGGGTGGGAACCTTGGCATTGGGACTGGTTGCTGGTATGGGAATTGGGCAATAGAATTGAAACTTTGGAGCGTAGTGTTCAACAAGGCGAAAGATACATTCATGGCCTCAAACATGTGGTCATGTCTTGCTGCTAATGCTCCCAGACCCCCTATGTCGATGATGAAATCTTGTACCATAGCATATAATAGCACTGCCTTGTCCTTAGACACATCTGACGTATGTGTAGATGGAAGTAACTTAGCGCACAGAAAGGCGTACCATATCTTCCTATACCAACTGAGATCTTTACTGCGAAAGGCAGTGCTCCATGATTTGATTTTTTCCATGAGGTACCCGGCTTTCTCATTTCCTGCATAATAGCCTCATAATCTTGATCATTATCACATAAGTGTCGGTACTGGAAATGTCTCGGTGCTCGTAACTGATAGTACATGTTGATGGCGTCGGCACTGAAAGGCACTAACCTACCCCATACAAAAGCATTGAAGGGGGCTCTATCCTCGGCGTTAGCGTAGAATTCTTTTACCACACTTATAACTGCGGGTTCAGGCTCTGCTGTTAATTTATTCCAACCTTTTTGATATATTTGTTGCATCATTTTGCCATCCACAGGCTCAGGTGCCAACCCCCGCTCAGGTGTGAGTGCTTTTGTCACCATATAGTCGTAACGGTCGGGGGGCGGCGACACTTATGAATTTTCACCTATCAAAGGTTCGTGTTAGTTGTGTGACCCCCGAACTCTCTTTTTGTTGCCTCTTTGATGTCGGTTTTGGTGCCATTGATTTGGAATTGATGAGCTTTAACAAAAATTTCCCTTAACTTCACTTCAACAATTTCTCGAGCACTTAATGTGCGAGACTTGAAATTCCCACAAACTTGGTGATTTGGCTTGAACTATGGTGATAGAAGATGGGGAATTGGAAAACCAACTTCTTACTTTCAATATATGTCGAATTTGGTTGTAGAGATTTGCACAAATCCTAACCTTGAACTTCCAATTGGTGTGAATTAAGGTTGTGATATTGTGTGGTAAATGGGTGGATTTATAGAGAGAAGTTTATGGAGGTGGGTAGTGGGTGACTAGGTGGGAGGAGTGGGATTTTGTTTAATTGTTGTGAGGAATGGGATTGTTGATCGTGGGTTTAGGTTGTGAAGGTGTGGGATGGTATGAAGATGAAGTGTGATGGGATTTGGACATCAACTGTTGTACACTAACTGCCGTAGCTGATGTGGATGGTAGGAAGTTCAAGTTGCAAAGGAATTGGTCAGCAAGTGCCGTGTCTAATTGATCTATGAACTTCGGACACCCAGCCCCGGCTTGCCGTGTTGAACTGTGATGGGCCAGCCCCGGCTTGGGGGTATTCTGCTAAGGCGGTAAGGGGTCCAGCCCCGGCTGGATGATTTGTTCTGGAAGAGTCCAGCCCCGGCTTGGGGGTATTCTGTTAAGGAAGTAAGGGGTCCTGCCCTGGCTGGATGTTTTATTCTGTAACGGGCCAGCCCCGGCTGGGTCATGTGCTTTGAAGGGGCAAGCCTAGGCTTGCTAGTGGACTGTCAAGGCATCTTGAGCTTCTAATGCATGGTTTCTTCTGCCTAACTTCATGTGCATCCCATAGGTTATTCTTTGAATACTTGAGCACATGAAAAACATATTTATGAGTGAATATTGAGCAAATTCAAGCATGGAGGGATAAGCTTATTTAGCTATCAAGTATACTTTAAATACTTCATGACTCTATTTTAGACCAAAACAAGGAGTATTCTTTTACTACCTAAAAAAACAAAATAAAAGACCAAATGTTATTCTAAACTACCATTTCACTAACATGGATAAAATTACTTAAGAAGAGAAAAATGAAGAAAAAGAATAAAAAAAAAATTGGGTTGCCTCCTAGTGAGCGCTTGATTTTAAGTCGTTCAGCCTGACTCCTCCCTATTTATGGTGCGTCTGCAAGTGTGATAGCTATGACGTCCGTGTTGGACTCGCCACCCCAATAGTGATTTAATCTGTGACCATTGACCTTAAAGGTTTCTAAAGGATTCTGACTGTAGATTTCAACGACGCCATGTGAGAACACCCTTTTTATTATAAATGGTCCTGACCATCTTAACTTAAGCTTACCTGGGAACAATCTCAACCATGAGTTGAACAAAAGGACTGATTGCCCTGGCTCGAAAGTTCTTTTCATAATTTTCTGGTCGTGCCATCTTTTCACCTTTTCCTTGTATAACTTGGAGTTGTCGTAAGCTTGAAGACGGAATTCGTCGAGCTCATTTAATTGCAGTAATCACTTTTCCCTTACAGCTGTTTGATCGAAATTGAGTTTCTGAATCACCCAATAAGCCTTATGTTGTAATTCGACTGGTAAGTGACAAGCCTTTCCGTACAGTAGTTGATATGGTGACATCTCGATCGGTGTTTTATACGCAGTCCAGTAAGCCCATAATGCATCATCCAACCTGAGTGACCAATCCTTTCGATTCGGATTCACCACTTTTTCCAAGATTCTCTGTACTTCCCGGTTCGAGACCTCAGCTTGCCCACTGGTTTGGGGATGATATGTTGTAGCGACTTTATGGTTGACCCCATACTACGCCAATAGAGCTGTGAATGACTTGTTGTAAAAGTGACTACCTTCGTCACTGATAATTGCCCCTGGCGTGCCAAACCTTGTGAAAATATGCTTTTGTAGGAATTTAAGGACCACCTTGGCATCGTTTATTGGTAATGTTGTAGCTTTAACCCATTTTGATACGTAGTCCACTACGAGTAGAATATACTGATTATTTAGAGATGAAGGGAATGACCCCATGAAATCAATGCCCAATACATCAAAAATTTCAACTTCAAGAATCGTTTGTAGAGGAATCTCATTCCGTTTTGAAATATTGCCCACCCTTTGACATCTATCACATGCTTTCACAAAATGGTGGGCGTCCTTGAATAGTGTAGGCCAATAAAACCCAGATTGCAACACCTTCATTGTTGTCCTCTCACTCCCATAATGTCCGCCATAAGCAGATGAGTGACACTCATGCAGAATGTTCTTTACTTCATTGTAAGGCACACATCTTCTAATCATCTTATCGGTGCACTGTTTGAATAGGTAAGGGTCATCCCATATGTACCGTTTCACGTCATGCAGAAACTTCTTTTTCTGTTGTATGGTGAGATCAGGTGGAAGTACATTGCTCACAAGATAATTTGCATAATCCACATACCAAGGAAATTCTGCATTTAGTCCAAATAGTTGTTCATCCGGGAATGATTCATTGATTTCACATTTGTCTTCTTTCAAGTTCCCTTAGTTTTCCAGCCTAGACAAGTGATCGGCTACCTGATTCTCTGTCCCCTTTCTATCTTTTATTTCCAGATCAAACTCTTGAAGTAGGAGAATCCACCGAATAAGGCGTGGCTTAACATCCTTTTTCGCTATCAAATACCGAATAGCCGCATAATCCGTGTAGACTATCACCTTTGTTCCGATCAAATATGCCCAGAATTTATCAAATGCGTACACTACTGCAAGTAATTCTTTTTCTGTAGTTGTGTAGTTCAATTGAGTCTCTGTGAGTGTTTTACTTGCATAGTAGATATCATGAAATATCTTGTCTCAGCGTTGACCCAAAACAGCCCCAACTGCATAATCACTAGCATCACACATTAGTTCAAACGACATATTCCAATCCGGAGCGACAATCACGGGAGCTGTAGTCAGCTTTTTCTTCAATAACGCGAAGGCCAACTTACACTCCTCATCGAAGTTGAATACCGAATCCTTCTCTAGAAGACTGCACAAGGGTTTTGCCTTTCTAGAGAAATCCTTTATGAATCTCCTATAGAACCCATCATGTCCTAGAAAGCTTCTAATTCCTTTAACTGAACTTAGCGGAGGCAACTTCTTAATTGTTTCTAGCTTTTCTTTATCGACCTCCAAGCCTTGCGCCGAGACTTTGTGTCCCAAGATTATACCTTCTTCTACCATAAAGTGGCATTTTTCCCAATTAAGGACCAAATTTGTGTCGGTGCATCTTTGTAAGACCATTACCAAATTTTCCAAACACGTGTCAAAATTATCTCCATAGACAGAGAAATCGTCTATGAAAACTACCACATTCTTTTCCACCATATCCGAGAAGATGGCCATCATGCACCGTTGGAAAGTCACAGGTGCATTACACAATCTGAATGACATCCTCCTGAATGCGAACGTACTATATGGGCATGTAAATGTAGTTTTGTCTTGATCCTCAGAAGCAATGATGATTTGATTATAGCCCGAGTATACATCCAATAAGCAATAATACGCATGTCCCGCCAATCTGTCCAATATTTGATCGATAAAAGGTTGAGGGAAGTGATCTTTGCGGGTTTCTTTATTTAATTTTCTGTAGTCCATACAAACCCTCCAGCCAGTCACTGTCCTTGTTGGAATCAGCTCATTGTTATCATTTTTCACCACTGTCATTCCTCCTTTTTTCGGCACGTATTGCACTGGACTCACCCATTTGCTGTCGGAAATCGAGTAGATGATGTCGGCATCTAACCACTTCAAGATTTCTTTCTTCACAACTTCCTTCATAATCGGGTTAAGTCATCGTTGTTGCTCCACTGTCGGTTTTGGCTCATCTTCCATTAAGATCTTATGCATGCAAAATGACGGGCTGATTCCCTTTATATCTGCAATTGCCCACCCGATCGTTGATTTGTGTTCCCTAAGCACCCTCAGCAGCTTTTCTTCCTGCAATTCGTTAAGTGCAGCAAAAATAATAACAGGTAAAGAATTTGAATTGCCTAAATACGCATACCTGAGGTGTTTAAGGAGTGGCTTAAGTTCCAGCTTTGGTGGCTCTACCAATGATGGTTTCATTTTTTCTACGGCTACTTCCTCCCCAGTGCAATGGTTCAAACAATGTTCTAAATCTGGAAAGTCGTGGCAATGAGTCTAGTATTTGCAAGTACTCCACCAATTCTGGATCATTCATCCCCCAATAACATTGTTTCTAACGGATCGTGAGCCAAACCCTTGCTCATATCTTCACTGGTGATTTGCTCAATTAAATCCATTCGAAAGAATTCTTCCTCATCCGTGGGAAATTTCATGGCCTTAAGCACATTTAATTTTACTTCTTGATCTTGGACCCTCATAGTGAGTTCTCCCTTTTGTACATCTATGAGTGTCCTGCCCATAGCCAAAAATGGTCTCCTTATGATAATTGGGATGTTCTTATCCTCCTCAAAATCCAGAATGATAAAGTCCGTGGGGAATATAAACATATCCACTTTCACTAGAATGTCCTCTACTATACCTCTCGGATATGTGACTGACCTATTCGCCAACTGTAATGTGATGTTCGTGGGCCTTGGTGCAGGAAAACCCAATTCTAAGTATACTGACAATGGCATGAGGTTTACACTCGCCCCCAAATCACATAAACACTTGTTGAAATGCATATTCCCTATCGTGCATGGAATAGTGAAGCTCCCCAGATCCTTGAGTTTTGGTGGTAATTTTTGCTGTAATACCGGACTACACTCCTCGGTTAGTGCAACTGTCTCGAAATCTTCCCATTTCTTTTTCCTTGACAGAATCCCTTTTATAAATTTCGTGTAGATCGACATTTTCTCTATGGCCTCTACAAACGGTATATTGCTTTGAAGTTTCTTGAAAATTTCCAAAAATTTTTAAAATTCCTAGTCTAATTTTTGTTTTTGGACCCTTTGTTGAAATGGTGTTGGTGGATAAATAATTGGCTTATTGTTCATACTTGTTTCCTCACTTTGTTTATCCTCACCCTTGCTTACTTCAATTTTTCTGTTATCATCAACTTTTTCATCCGGAGTCACTTAATTTTCTGCGTTAGTGCCCTCAAGCTGTTTCCCACTCCGCAATGTGACTGCTTGACACTGTTCATGATTACCCTTTGGATTTCTCTCGGTGTCACTTGCTAATGTTCCTTGTGGTCTATTATTCAATGCCAATGCTATTTGACTTATCTGATTCTCTAGATTCTTAATCGTCCTATCTTGTGATTTCATAGTCATGGCTTGATCTTTTATAGCCAACTCGGTGGTAGTTATGAATTTTTCCAACATTTCCTCCAGATCAGATTTCCTTTCTTGATATTGAGCTGGTTGTTGCTGGTTCTGAAATCCTAGTGGATATGATTGTCGTGAAGCTTGATTTTGTTGGTTGTTGCTCCATGAGAAATTCAGATGATTCCTATTTCTTGATTGTATGTATTCTGATATGTATTTTGTGAAATTCTGTTGTAATTGCTAATGAACTGCACTCCTGCTGGATTAATCACGCATTGCCCAGTTTGGTGCTCTCCCGCGTACAACTCGCATATTATTACCATTTGTTGTAATTGTTGTGTTTGTTGTGCTTGTTGTGTTTGCACTGCTTTCACCGACTCCAACATCTTTGAAAGTGCAGATATCTGTGTTTGTATCGCTGTCATACTATCTACTTCTAACACCCCAGCTGCCTTTTCCTGTGTCATTCTAGCTGTGGGCCACTGGTAGTTATTAGACGTCATGGTTTCAATCAACTCGTATGCTTCCTCGTAACTCTTAGCCATGAATGCTTCGCCCGACGCTGCATCAATACTTGTCCTGAGATTCCCATGTAGTCCATTGTAAAAGGTGTTCATTTGTAGCCACTGGGGTAATCCATGATGTGGGAATTTTCTGAGCAGTTCTTTGTATCTCTCTCAAGCCTCATATAATGACTTCCCATGTTGCTGTTCAAACATCTTAATCTCGTTCCTCATCATCGCAATTTTCGGCGGTGGAAAGAATTTTGTGAGGAATCTTTGAGCTAAATCCTCCCATGTTGAAATCGAACCGGACGATAGAGAATGCAACCAACTCTTTGCCTTGTCCCGTAAAGAGAATGGGAACAATCGAAGTCTCACCGCCTCATCCGAAACCTCATTGAACCTAAAAGTGTCGCACATTTCCAGAAAGCTGACCAGATGCTCATTCGGATCGTCATTCACAAATCCCCCAAACTGAACTGAATTCTGAATCATTTGTATCATCCCAAGCTTAATTTCGAACGTATTTGCTGCTATTGCTGGCCTAGTGATGTTTGACTACAGTTCAGTCACCTTGGGTGTTGCAAAATCCCTTAATGCTTTTCGATCTTTGGCTGCCATTACTGTTACCTCTTCCTTTTTAGATTTTTCAAATTCTTGCCTTGTTTCCATAATCCACTTACTCAACCTCTGAAACCTTTTCTCAATTTCGTCCTCAAAAGGCAACAAGTCTGGATTTTTGGACCGAGTTTGCATAAACTGCTTCCTTACCTGAAATAGAAGAAACAATACAAAAATAAAAATGTCTAAGTAAAACTGGATTAATTAAACTGATATTGTAAAACTATTAAGAATTATACTAAATAGCCCCCGGCAACGGCACCAAAAACTTGTTGGGTAAAATCTATATACGCACAACACGCAAGTATACGTGGTCAACAAGCAATAAAGTGATAAGTAGAGTATCGTTCCCACAGAGACAATTTAATAAGAAACTTAACTTCACAATTATCAATTTCCTATTAATCCTGATTTTCTTAGACTATCCAATTCAATGATTAACAATAATCATTCTAAATTAAAAAGTAATTAAACTATCATAAACCAATCATAAATATCAAAATCTGCAATTTCAAACAATTAATGGAGAATTAGACTTATGATTTGACCCTAAGCTTCACTCTGATTTTAACACTTTTATTCCAATTCAACTCACTATTCCAGTTTATTAATCAAGAACACGAACGTAGTACTAACCACCTCTCGATGCACTAATACCTTATTAACGTCAATCCACAATTAAGATAGAAATCCATTAAACACCTTAAGCAACTAAATCACTATATCTCTATGAGAATTACAATTGAAGAAGGTTGAAGAATAAGTTCTCTATCTGATTACATGTGGTGTCAAGCATATCTCTACCTTAACACTCATCAAGTTTAAGCTATTAACAAAATCCTGAACACGTGTTATATCAACTAGGTCTAGATTTGAATATCCTCTCTCGATTCCATCCAACTCCACAAAGAATTGTTGATCAGGCAATTCATAGATTCAAGCTAAAATCAATATAGATAAACTGGGAATAGCTTATTAAATTAGAAATCAAAGCTTACAAAACCATCGATTCGCTTAAGGATCCATCACAAGCCTAAAAAAAGAATTAGTTCATAATAAACAAAATAAACACTGAATAAATCATGGAAATCATCCTTTCAATTACAAATAATAGACTAAGACGAAGAATATTGAAAAACACCCTTCATGTAGCCTAGAATCGCAATCGTCTCAAAAATCTTCTTGAAATACTCCTCCAACACTTGCTTAGAAAAACCTGAGATTAATCTTCGTAATTTGCCTTGTGTGTCCCTTAATCTCAGTGTTTGTTGCTAATTATATACTACAACATGTATTCTGATTAAAACTCCATGCCAAAAACCAGTCCCAAGTCATCACCATCACTAAAACTTCACACTTGTAGTACTAGGAACCAACTAGGAGACTTCAAAATCGAGTAAGCAAGCCCCGACTAGGTACTTACCTTTGCACAAGTCAGACCCGGCTTGGTACCTTACTGCATATGCTCCCAGAACCCCAGACCCGGCTGGATCCTAAGGCACAAAAGGTCCAGCCCCGGCTTGCCCCCAATCTGTCAATTAATTTTGCTGTTGGAACCTCCTCTGCTAAAACTGCCATAACTTTTAAACCGGGAGGAGTTACAGGGTTCGTGACCTATCAAATCGAAGATATCGACAAGGTCTACAACTTTCATTCTTTGAGCTTTAAGAAATAACAAATAAATGACTATCGAAATTGCATTGGAAGCAGCTGCTGCTGTGTAATGACAACCGAAACAACTCTTAACTTTGTCTTTGTTGCTAGAAGGCCATACTCTCGCATCCGAACTTCCATTTAAAATGATGCAAGACGTTCTGGGACTCCAAGAAAGAGTTCCTTAACATAATCCAAGTTCCACGCCATGAACAAGAAATGCACATAAAATGAACATGAAAACCCGAACTTTATCCGGAATTGCTTTTCCTTGCAAATTGTATACCAATAGTTACTCACTCCGCTTCCAAGCATATAATCTATAAAATGGAAACAAAATGCATGAAAAGTAACTAAGAAACACGAGATTGAGCAAATAATTCACGTAATAGATGCCAGATAAGTAGTTATAAAACCTACTTATCACATCCCTTCGTACAATGTATTGTGCACAAACATCTAAACGTATTGTGTATCCCCTATAATAGGGTTGTTCTTCTCAGTTTTAGAATATAAGTCCACATCAAAGAAATTTTGGTTTGGATAAGCTTTAAGGGTAATTTAGCATTTAACGACCATCAACTAAAGGATTAGTTGAATCAACAAAGTTTGATAACACTACAGTTGACCACTAACAACATAATATGGAACAATGAATAATCGTAAGCGAACTAACTATATATTGAACTCATGTTTAGAAACAATTACAAAGCATAAGTATTGAATAACAATAAACCTCGCTTGAATAATATTATGCTAGGGCTATGAATTATTGAATATATATTAAGTAATAGCAAGCTAAAAGTAAAACTTGCTCATTTTGAGAATAACTTGTGTCAAGTAATTAAAATAAGACAATTCGACATTAGGAATTGGAATTCAAGAAATTGCATTCACAATACAAGAATGACATTAAAGAAACTTGTCTAACAATAAATAAGTTAGAATACATCAATAACTATTGGAATTCAAAACTTGTTCGAATAAAGTTAAAGTTAAAGTTATAGCTTGCTCAAATAATGATTAGGAATACAAGAATTTGCTTAATTAAATTTTAGAAGTAAGAACTTGCTCAATGTAAAAAGATAAGGTTTAAAAACTTTCCTCGCGCATAAGGTATAAATTACAACTCACGTTTACCTACACATTTTAGTGGAATAGACAGAAACAGACAGAAACAGAAACGCAATGAACATTAGCCGTTTTTAGCCCAACTAACACGAATTTCACCCATAAAACACTGAAATTAACACATACAATTGGTACAGAACCATCACAAACATGTTTCCTCACATATTCATCAATTTAGAACAATTAAACAACAATTTAAACAAGTTTAATTCCTTAAATTTCATGTTTTTACACAAAACTACATTTTTAACATTCTACATAGAAATCATCATTGTGATCACAATTCTTGTCCAAATTACTTCGTTCAAACTATGTTCTTTTTGTTTCTTAATGGACTAGCACAATCAAAACTCAATTTACATATTAACATACAATTTGACCACTAAAATTGGTACTTTCACAAACCATATGAAAAATATATATACTGTAATTACTTTTACTACTTTATAAACAAAATTAGCATACAATTCCTTGTTTAAACATAAACTCTAACATTGCAATAATTCAGTTATACAACAATTCAAGAGAATTTGAATTCACAGAGAATAGAAAAAATATATGACGTAAAACATATTAAAAAATATATGTATATATAACATTAGGGTTAAGAAAATACCTTCAATTGTTCGATAATAACTTTGATAAACTCAGAAAATTGCTTTGGAATACTCAGACTTTTATATCCACTCTCTCTAGTTTCTCTCCAATTCCTCTCTGTATTCTTCTACTCTCTTTCTCAGTATAGCCAATTCTTAGTTAAGCGTAAACCTTAGAACTGATAGGTAATAATACGCCTACTAATTACTATCAGATACAAATAGAAATATAACGTATATGTTATAAATTTATTTTATATTTTATTTATATTATTAAAATTCAAAATTCAAAAATCCAAAAACCATAAGGCTTTGTTTGGCAAATCCTCTTTAAAATTTAAAGACTTAATATTCTTAAGCTTGTTTGGTTAAATCAATTTAAAACTACTTTAGTTTTATTTTAATAAACAATTTCGTTTATAATTTATAATCACATATTATTTATTTGAATGTCCATATCCAACATTAACCAAATAAATTAATTAGACATACTATATTTCAAATAAATATTCCACTCAAGCAAATATAACAAAATTATAATTTCATTTAATAATTTAACATACCACTTTAAATTATTAAATTAAAACAACAATATAACATCTCATGTTATATTACAACTCTCTAAATTATAAATTACATTAATTTAGAATTTTATTAATTCATAATTATTTAGTAACAACAATCACATCAAATAAATATTTATTTAATTTAATAAATATTTTAAATTACATATAATAAAATCTTGGATTGTTACTGTGAAACCCCAGATTTTATGAATAAAGAATTAATTTTCTCAAAATAATTTTTTAATATTATGGTGTGAATTTGAGATAATATTATAGTTGTGGGTAGTATTTATAAATTTTGCAAAGTATGCAAGTTGTTATATTATATTCGATTGGTCATGGAATATTCTTTGTGTCGGAAAATATTCGTACGACGGTACAATTATTGGTGGACCCCACAACGAAATTATTGTCGAATTGAGAGAATGAAAAAAATATTTTATTGAAAATAACGGCGGAAGTTTTACCGTTGATACTGTTGAACTACTGGGTAGTAAAAGTACAGTAATACGCGTTGTTGCATAGTAGCACACGGTATTGATTATTGATATTTATGTGAGAAGTCGCTCAGTTTGATTCAATTATTGTCGATTAATAATATGAATTATTATAGCGATGATGACGTTTTATTTTATTCTTATTATTAACGTAATAAAACAGAAACATCTTTTTATATAAAATAGAATACTTTATTAAAGTTATTCTATAAATAGAATATATTATATTTTATTATGCATAGTGTTGCATAGTGTTTTGTATAGTGTTGCATAGTGTTTGCATAGTAAAAATCTTTTTATATAAATAGAATATATTATATTTTATTTAAAAGATTTTTCTTTAAATATGGACCGTCGGATTAAAGTAAATCAATCTGGACCGTTCATGGATTAGTTATTATGCATTCCATTTTCCTATAAATAGAAGCTCATTCCTTCATTATTTTCTTACGAATTCACTGAACTCTAGAGAGAGAAACTATAGAGAGATAGAAAAAAGCTTTTTGCTACTTAACTTTTCTTTTCCTATATCCAGTTTCTGTTACGGTAAGGGGTCTTATTCTTTCTTATTCATGAAGAGAACTGTTGTTATTCCATTTCTTATTATTCTGTTGGAATAACCTGTATACGCGGTCTACCCTATACTTGGTGACATTCATCTATTATTCTGTTGGAACATCCTGTCTGTGTGTTTTACACCGGACCTGGTTCCGTCTTTATTATTATTCCGTTGGAACATCCTGTCTGTGTGTTTTACACCGGACCTGGTTCCGTCTTTATTATTATTCCGTTAGAACATCCTGTCTGTGTGTTTTACACCGGACCTGGTTCAGTCTTTATTATTATTCCGTTGGAACATCCTGTCTGTGTGTTTTACACCGGACCTGGTTCCGTCTTTATTATTCTGTTGGAACATCCTGTCGGTGCAAATTTTGCCTGACCTGGTTCCGTTATTATTATCCTATTGGAATAACCTGTCTATGCGAAGTACCGCATGCATGGTGATTTCTGTTGTTATTCCATTCTTTATTATACTCAGTTGGTTAAAGTTTTGACTTCTATACTCCATGAAATTAGTAGAATATCCTTGATATTTGCGCTTCATCCAGTATCTTTTCATGGAAATATTCTTCTGATCATTCTTGAATTTTACTCTACAAAGCAGTATCATGTTGACAATTTGGACGTTAGTAGTTCTTGGACAAATTAATTCTTGAACTTGTTTTATTGAATTCTTATATCATTGTCATCATCCTCATGTTTATGTTATGTTGAAAGTCATATGTGGCCTGTAGTGCATAGATGGACTTGGTATGATTATGACCAGGGATTATTCGGTATAATCATGACCGTAATGTTACAAATGATGTGAAAATTAAAAGTACTCATTGGCCCGTAGTGCATTGATGGACAGTTTTTGGTATGATTATGGCTATGGATTCTCTTCGGCCAAGGGAGCAAAGATGAATTATTTTATGGCATGATCAGGACCCTTGATGAAAATACGATTATCTTTGGCCCGTAGTGCATGGATAATTCGTAGTCGTGATACTAAAGAATATCATTGGCTTGTAGTGCAGGGATGATTTCATGATGTGGATTATTTATTAAGCTGAGTCCCAACGATAAAAGTGATGAAAAACTTTTTAAATCATAAAAGATAGTAGATTCTATTCTCTACTTGACTCTTTTAATGGATTGCTTGATCCGCTGCTGTTAAACTTGATGTTGTTATATTTTATCAGTTTAATACTGTTGAAGGCTAACGATAATTTATTCTGCATTACCTTAGTCATAATATTTCTTACTGGGCTAGTTGAGCTCACCCTTTCTTTCACTGTTGTCTTCAGGAAATGAGAACATAGCAGGGACTAGTCGGGGAACGGAGTGAGCTCACCCTTTCTTTCACTGTTCTCTTCTAGCGTCTGGATTGTTAGTTCACTTTGACCATCAGTTTGCGAAGGATATACTGTACTCATCTTCAGTTGCATTCCCATGCATTCTTATAGTCTCTTCCAGAAATTTGATGTGAATCTCGGATCTCTATTTGATACTATTGACACTGGAACTCCATGTCTCGACACGATCTCTTTTACATATAGTTTTGTCAGCTGATCAAGATTAAATCTAATCTTTATTGGAAAGAAGTGTGCTAATTTTGTTAATATATCCACTATCACCCATATCACATCATATCTTTTCTGAGTTGTTGGAAGACCTACCACAAAATCCATTATGATATGCTCCCATTTTCATTCTGGTATTTCTAACGGTTGATGTAATCCTCTTGGTCTTTGATGCTCGGCCTTCACTCTCTGACATGTCAAACACTTTGCAACGCATTCTGTAACGTCTCTTTTCATATTTGGCCACCAAAAATGTCACCGCAAATCTTGATACATCTTTGTACTTCCCAGATGAATTGAATATCTTGAGCTATGAGCGTTTGTCAAGATTTCTTCTTTAATATCCTGTACTTCTGGAACCCAAATTCTTCCCTCGAATCTTAGCATTCCCTCAGTATCAAGCTTATACTTCACCTCTTTACCCTTGACCACACTTACCTTTATTTTTCTACATTCTTCATCCTGTAGTTGAGCATTCTTCACCTTGTCCACCAAAGTTGGACTAACTTCCATCTAGTATAATCTTTCGTCAGATTCTTTTGGAAATTTGATTTCCAACTCTAGCCTTTCCATTGCTGAAATGAGCTCCTCCTTATCGGTTAACAACATCAACTTTTCTCGGCTTTTCCTACTCAAGGCATCTGCAACAACATTAGCTTTACCCGGATGATAAAAGATCTCGTAATCATAATATTTTATTAATTCCATCCATCTCCTTTGACGCATGTTCAGGTCCTTCTGTGTGAAAATATACTTTAGACTCTTATGGTCTGTGTAGATTTCACACTTCTCTCCATAAAGATAATGTCTCCATATTTTCAGAGAAAATACTATTGTCGTCAACTCTAAATCATGAGTCGGATACCCTTTCTCGTAGTCTTTCAATTACCTTGATGCATATGAAATGACTTTGTCGTTCTGCATAAGGACACAACCCAATCCTTTATGTGAAGCATCACTATACACCATAAAATTCCATGTATTATCTGGTAATGACAACACAGGTGCCACACTGAGCCTCTTCTTTAATTCCTTAAAACTCTCTTCGCACTTCTTCGTCCAAACAAATTTTATAGATTTTCTCGTCAAATTTGTCAAAGGAATGGCAATCTTGGAAAAATCTTGAATAAACCGTCTGTAATACCCTGCCAATCCAAAGAAACTTCTCACTTCTGATGGAGTTTTTGGTTGTTCCCAATTTATCACGGCTTCGAATTTTAATGGATCCACTAAAATTCCATCATTGTCAATTACATGCCCAAGAAATTGTACACGTTCTAGCCAAAATTCACATTTACAGAATTTCGCGTACAACTTTTCTTTTCTTATCATTTCCAGTGTCAGACGTAAGTGTTCCGCGTGTTCTTCTTGAGATTTAGAGTACACCAGTATGTCATCAATGAATACCACCACAAACTTGTCTAAAAATGGTTTAAACACCCTGTTCATCAAATCCATGAATGCTGCAGGGGCGTTTGTCAAACCAAAAGACATCACCAAAAATTCGTAATGTTCATACCGAGTTCGGAATGCTATCTTCGTTACATCCTCCTTCCTTACTTTTAGTTAGTGATACCCACTTCTCAAATCTATTTTCACGAAATATCTAACACCCTTCAATTGATCAAACAAGTCATCTATTCTTGGCAACGGATACTTGTTTTTAATAGCGAATTTGTGTAATTCCCTATAATCAATGCAAAGACGCATTGACTCATCCTTCTTCTTCACAGATAAAATCGACGCTCCCCACGGTGACACACTTGGCTGAATATATTTCTTGTCTAATAGTTCTTTCTGTTGCACCATCAGTTCCTTCATCTCTACCCGAGCCATTCTATACTGGGCCTTAGATATCGAAGCGGTTCCTGGAGCTAAGTCGATCACGAACTCGATTTCTCTGTCAAGCGGAAGTCCTGGAAAATCTTCCAGAAACACATCTACAAAGTCCCTAACCACTGGTATCTCCTCCAGTTTCACACCCTTCTTCTTTTGAGTATTGACTATGTAGGCTAAGTACCCTATGCAGCCCTGACTCAACAACTTCTTTGCCTGCATAACTGTCAAACACCTTGCTTGTCTAGGTGATTTACTACCATGGAAAACTACCTTTGATCGAGTCATAAGGTTTACACACTTTTTTTAGCAATCAATTATCGCTCCATAATTGAATAGCCAATCCATTCCCAGTATAACGTCAAACTCTCCAAGTTTTATCGGGATTAAATCCGCTTTCATGACATTTCCCTTTATATTTACCCTACAGTTCTTATATACGAACCTAACAGGAATTACATCCCTATTCGCAATTTCTATTTATAAAGGTAAATTCAACTCTTCACTATGTATTTCTAACTTCTTAGCAAATTCATCAGATATAAACGACCAAGTAGCACCCAAATCAAATAATACATATGCATTTATATCATTGATTGGGAAAATACCTGACACGACATCTTTTGATTGCACGGCATCCTACACCGTCATGTTGAAGGTTCTGGCTGTAGGCTTATTTGATTATGTTGGTCCAGCAATAGTTAGTGTACCTCCACCAGCATTTCCCTTGCTTCCAGTTGTCTCACCAGATTTCTTCTGTGGACACTCGCGAGCAAAATGATCCTTCGACCCGTAGGTGTAGCAAGCATTGTTCTCGGGTTGATTGCAATTTGGGGATATGTGACCCTCCTGGCCACAGTTAAAGCATACCAATTTTCCACTTAAGCACATACCCGTGTGAAACTTTTCGCATATAGCACATGCGTCAATCTTCTTCTTCTGCTGGTTACCTTGCTGATTTCCAGCTCCCATATTTGCATTCCACTTCCTCTTCAAATTATTGTTACCATTTCCACCGTCACCACCACCATTCTTAGCATCACCCTCATTTTTCTTCTTTCTCTGCTCTTATTTGTGCTTTGTTATAGCCTCACCTCCACTCTCAGTGAGAATTTCTTTCTCAAGCACCGTCGTAAATGTCTTTAACTGGAACAGTGAGACCCTGCTGTATAACCAGGGCTTCAGTCCCTGCTCAAATCTCCTTGCCTTGCGCTCATCCGTATTCACCTGATATGGCGCAAACCTTGCCAAATCATTTAATTTCACGGCATACTCCAATACTGACATTGTGCCCTATTTTAGCTCTAAAAATTGCACTTCCATCTGATTCTTTGAGCTTTCTAGAAAATAGGTCTCGAAGAATATTTCCTTAAATCTATCTCAAGTCATTACCCCTTGACCTCCTCGGGTTTTATTGGCTTGCCACCAATAACTAGCCTATGCTTTCAACATGAATATTGCAAAAGCAGTCTTCTAGTTATCCCATACCCTAGCAACATCGAAAACTTTCTCTATCTCCATGATCCAGGTCTGTGCTTCAACCGGATTCATGGACCCACGGAACTCTGGTGGCCCAACCAACCTTGAAATCCTTAAATGTTGCAGCTTGATTTTGTGGCTGATTCTGTAGTGCTCCCGTCAGTAGCGTTACAAATTGCTGAACTGAATTAGCCTCAGCATTGTTGTTATTCTCAGGGATCCTTTGTCGCGGTTAACGTCTTGGAGGCATTTTCTGTTAAAATACACCCATTAGATTCTATTCAACCTTTTAAGTATTTACTACTTAATTTGCACGCTATAAAAGATTATCATGTAACACATAATACTTTGAATAAAATAATAACTTTTATTCATTCATAACCTTTTAGAAAACATAAAACAATAGCCTCACTGCTATATACATTACTTTCCTGAACTACAAAAGTTTCAGGACAATTAGATCATCATCATATCACATTGGTTATATCATACCCGGGATTTACATCTTATTTACTTCTCAATCACATAATAATTTCATTTATGACGTCATATTAAAATGTTGCATAGCCTTACGACGCTCTTCCTCCATAATTCGGAACATTGTTCGGCGATCTAATATGTACGATGGCAGCGTCTCGAACTAAATAGGATAACACATGACCCGATCCTAAGCTCGATTGATCACGGTGTTGAAAACACTATTCATCTCTTCCATCTTGATCCTCTTTACCTGTACCTCTCTCTCTGCCACCCTGGCTCGTTGAAAAGTTTCGTCATATGTGTCATCGGCTCTTGCCCTCTTCGTAGATTCTTCATTCAATTTGTTCTCTAACTCTGTAATCTTCTTTGTCAGTTGCTCATTCTCTGCTTCAGTGTGGATCAGCTTCTCTTCGACATTATTTAGACGTTCATCTCGATCCTGAATCTCGTTGTCCTTCTACGCCATTGCGATCTGTTGTTCAGCTACTATCTCTTGTAACTCCTCGACGGTATCATGAAGTTCTACATTGCGATCATATACCTCGTCGTACATGCATGCGTCTATCGAGTTTATTGGAATCTCTTCCTCCTCATCCTCCTCATCCTCCTCATCCTCATTCGAATGTGGCAGCTCAACGAGGTCTTCCTCGTCTGTCTCTATCTCATCATCCTCATCAGGTAAACCCCCCTGCTCAACCACTGTAACCAACGAAGATGTCTCCCGTGGAAGTAGTTGTTCCCAAATCACCTAAATATCTCGAGGCTCCTCCTGTCTAAGCATCTGGAATCATTCCTCCCTAGCCTGTCTAGATTCTCCTACATTAGCCATCCTGTCAACAAAATTTTAAGTTTTAATTACTAATCATTACTACTCGACACTCACGAGCACATAAGTTACAATCATATAAGCACATAAGTGTTTTATTATTTCTTTCCTAAAACTCGATAAGAGTTTATCACCATTATCTTTTCAAAGGTTACTTCCTAAGGTTCTTCCCCACCTAAGGTTCATAACCTAAAGCTTTGATACCAACTTGTGACATCCCCAAATACACAAGACTTGGTGTTCACTTTCCATTCATTCATATCTATCTACCCAAATATAATAAAATTAAATCAGAAATCCTTCCTTTAAAGGGTTACACCATTAATCAAAAGTCTTCCCAGGTTGTCTAACCTTAAACATCAATCAAGTGCGGAAATAAAATACTTACATCACATCACTAAATATAAAATCCAACATCATGACATTAAATGAAATTACAAGTCTTCGTCACTTGCACATTTTTCCCTTTCCTTTACTAGTTGTAGGTTCGTGGACCTTCTCAACTTTAGCTGCAATGAATGTATATATATATATATATATATATATATGCAAGAGTGAGCAAAATAAATTCTCACTAGATAAAGCAATGAATCAACAAGAGTATAATAACCGCCAATGAATAGGCTCATCAAAACTAAATAGTAATCTATCAATGATAACCAAAAATATGAATCAAAATATGAAATATATCTGAGGGTTATAAGACCACGAACTATGTCCATGGTTACAAGTAGTCTTTCAACTCTAACCTTAACAGTTATACTGTAGGGACTTCACGTACTTAGGGGGATCAGCCCTTCGTACAATGTATTTTGCACAAACATATAAACGCATTGCGTATCCCCTATAATAGGGTTGTTCTTCTCAGTTTTAGAGTATAAGTCCGCACCAAAGAAAGTTTGATTTGGATAAGCTTCAAGGGAAATTTAGCGTTTAACGACCATCAACTAAAGGATTAGTTGAATCAACAAAGTTTGATAACACTACAGTTGACCACTAACAACATAATATGGAACAATGAATAATCTTAAGTGAACTAACTATATATTTAACTCGTGCTTAAAAATAATTACAAAGCATAAATATTGAATAATAATAAACCTTTCTTGAATAATATTAAACTAGGGCTATGAATTATTGAATATATATTAAGTAATAGCAAGCTGAAAGTAAAACTTGCTCATTTTGAGAATAACTTATGTCATGTAATTGAAATAAGACAATTCGACATTAGGGATTGGAATTCAAGAAATTGCATTCACAATATAAGAATGACATTAAAGAAACTTTTCTAATAATAAACAAGCTAGAATACATCAATAACTACTAGAATTCAAAACTTGTTCGAATAAAGTTAAAGTTATAGCTTGCTCAAATAATGATTAGGAATACAAGAATTTGCTTAATTAAAGTTTAGAGTAAGAACTTGCTCAATGTAAAAAGATAAGGTTTAGAAACTTGCATCGCGCGTAAACTATAAATTACAACTCACGTTCACCTACACATTTTAGTGGAATCACAATATCTATTAGATATTTTAACATCCACTTCCAAAATAACACCCATTTCTAGCTAAACTTGTTAGTTTAGTACAAGTCTGATGCTACTATATAAATATCAGAAATTCCAAGTGTTAACCTTCATAACACTTATTTACTAATCCTCGTGTACACTAAGTCCTAACATATCGCATTCATAACTCATAAATCCTTTTACAACTTTGAAATTATCAATTACATGACACGGTTCTGTTTTAGCCTCCTCATTACATGCTTGTTACATTAGCACATTATTAAACTTAGTTATAGTGGTATCCAAGGTCTACAGCAGTAGCAGAAGCCACTGCCTCAGATCAGTGTATGGCGCAGCTGCACCATACATAAGCCTAGGACCGGCGCAGCTGCGCTGGTGCATAGATAGAAATAGAAACGCAATGAACATTAGCTATTTTTAGCCCAACTAACACGAATAAAACAGTGAAATTAACACATATAATTGGTACAAAACTATCACAAACATGTTTCCTCACATATTCATCAATTTAGAACAATTAAACAACAATTTAAACAAGTTTAATTCCTTAAATTTCACGTTTTTACACAAAACTCCATTTTTTGACATTCTAAATAGAAATCATCACTGTGATCACAATTCTTGTCTAAGTTACTTTGTTCAAACCACGTTCTTTTCGTTTCTTAATGGACTAGCATAATCAAAACTCAATTTACAAATTAACATACAATTTGACCACCAAAATTGGTACTTTCACAAACCATATGAAAATATATATACTGTAATTACTTTTACTACTCTTTAAATGAAATTGGCATACAGTTCCTTGTTTAAACATAAACTCTAACATTACAATTACTTAACATTGCAATAATTCAGTTATACAACAATTCAAGAGAAATTGAATTCACAGAGAATAGAAAAATATATGACGTAAAACATATTAAAACATATATTTATATATAACATTAGGGTTAAGAAAATACCTTCAATTTTTTGGTAATAACTTTGATAAACTCAGAAAATTGCTTTGGAATACTCAGTCTTTTCTCTCCACTCTCTCTATTTTCTCTCTAATTCCTCTCTATATTCTTCTTCTCTCTTTCTCAGCATAGCCAATTCTTAGTTAAGCGTAAACCTTAGAACTAATAGGTAATAATATGCCTACTAATTACTATCAGTTACAAATAGAAATATAACGTATATGTTATAAATTTATTTTATATTTATTTTATTTATATTATTAAAATTTAAAATCCAAAAATCCAAAAGTCATAAGGCTTTTGTTTGGCAAAACCTCTTTAAAATTTAAAGACTTAATATCCTTACGCCTTGTTTGGTTAAATCAATTTAAAACTACTTTAGTTTTATTTTAATAAACAATTTCGTTTATAATTTATAATCACATATTATTTATTTGAATGTCCATATCCAACATTAACCAAATAAATTAATTACACATACTATATTTCAAATAAATATTCCACTCAAGCAAATATAACAAAATTATAATTTCATTATAATTTTATTTAATAATTTAACATACCACTTTAAATTATTAAATTAAAACAACAATATAACATCTCATGTTATATTGCAACTCTCTAAATTATAAAATACATTAATTTAGAATTTTATTAATTCATAAATATTTAGTAACAACAATCACTTCAAAAAAATATTTATTTAATTTAATAAATATTTTAAATTACATATATTAAAATCTTGGATTGTTACAGTTTTAAGAACTCGAATTTAACCTTATATTCTCTAACTATACTCTACCTACCTGCTATACCATCGTTTCTGGATCCGGTACTACAATTTACACAATAACCTCTATTCCAGCTATTGGCTTTGATATTGACTCGGTTATGGAGGTGGACTCCTTCTTTACGATCTGAGGGTATCCTAATTCTTTTCCACCTGACATCTTCACAAAAAAATATCTTGACTAGCAAATAATATATACACACAGTAAATAATAGTTTTATATAAGTTATCTTTATTTTGTTTGACGATGAATTTATTCAATTCATCTCCTTTAAACTCTAACTATACTCTACCTACCTGCTATACCATCGTTTCTGGATTCGGTACTATAATTTACACAATAACCTCTATTTCAGCTATTGGCTTTGATATTGACTCGGTTATGGAGGTGGACTCCTTCTTTACGATCTGAGGGTATCCTAATTCTTTTCCACCTGACATCTTCACAAAAAAATATCTTGACTAGAAAATAATATATACACACAGTAAATAATAGTCTTATATAAGTTATCTTTATTTTGTTTGACGATGAATTTATTCAATTCATCTCCTTTAAACTCTATATGAGTTATTTGTATTTTTAACGTTTTCCTTTGTTCTAAGGTTATAGCCTAAGGTCTATGCTACCTAAGTTTTCTAACCCTAAAGCTCTGATACCATGATGTGACGCCCCTAAATTCAGGTACTTGAAACCCGAACTCAGTGCTTCACGATATCATTTCTTTGAGCGGAATAATAATAATAACATAAATATCAAACTTATTTTACATATATCATAGTTTTCAAATCCCCAGTTTCTCAACCTTTACTACATTACATTATATGATAATTATAAATATCATTGTTTTAATATAGTCTAACTATTACATAAGATACCATAAAAAAATTTATTCTTCTAGTTTTTCCTTTCCTTTTTTTGTCTGAACCTTCAGGTTGATCACGCTTAGCTTAAAATATTTACATTTAAAGCAAGAATGAGCATTAGGGTGCCCAACAAGTAATAGTAGACAATAAACGTTAGCTGAAAGAAGTAATTGTTTTCTTTGAAAGGCACTTCTACAACGAATCAACAGTTGTGAAGTAAACTGAAACAATTCTAATCAACATATCAAATCTATTTCAAATTTTGAAACAACGTACTGACTATAATTGGTGAGCAGTCGATAAACTACTAAATTTGTTCTCGATTTTTCGATATTCAGTTGAATAACAAGAATTAATTATACGCAATAACAAAGTGGAATATTTTTCCAGAGTTTATGCTGAGTGATCCCTAAGGATCTTGAACTTCTCTTCTCGAGTAACTATCAAAGATTTACTTTGATATACCCAGGTGTATCAGATAACCATAAAGATTAAATCATACCCCTTTGCAAGTACTTAGAGCGACCAACTCCTTGTACCCTATATTATGCATAATACTTACACGCGCGCAAAGGCCGAATATACGACCAAAAGTTTCCCTTTTATATAAAAAGGTTGTTCTTCTCAGTCTTATAACCATGAAATACTATATCTAATCGCTATGATTTCAATATCTAATCGCTTTTTCGATCTAGCCGAACAATTGGCACCGACTTGTTAATAATAAATGAGTTCTATTCTCGAACCTATCAAGTTCTAACAAATGTTCGTCTAGCCAAAATAATTAGCTAAAATATATCTCAACGCTATTTTTAAATCTATGTCTAGCCGAGTTAAATAGCTTAGACGGCTTTTAAGTCAATGTATACATACTAAAAACTAAAAAGTACGTATCAACATGTGATTAAATACAATAAATTATCCAAGTGAGGACACTTGTATAACAATATTTAGAAATTAACGAACATAATATATATCTGGATTATATAATAATACTGTAATGATAAACAATGATTGGATAGAATTCAAGAACTGGCATATCTATAAAGGTATAGATACATGAACAATAACAATAATAATATAGTTCTAAAACTGACTTACACATGTCCATTGCATAAAGTAGATGCAAAGCATTAAATACTTGCATGGTCTGCTGCTTAGAGTTACGCAACTTAGTTTTATCTTTTATGTCGAGACCTATCATTAATAAGATCATTCTATCGATTAGAATAACATATCATAACATACAGTACTGCTATTTGCAGTAAGCACATAACCTAATCATATTGTCACATATATTTAACAGCCATTGAATCATAAATAAACACTCATCAGGTCAACCTATATAGATTCGGATCAAATTTGGTAGAATTTCGGTGTACCGACGGCTTTATCGAGTAATTATCGAGTTTAAAACTCTATTCTGCAATTCAATATTTGTTTAGATAATTTAAATATCAATCATATTATTTTTCATAGACTTATAATAATTTTTAATTAATTATTATAATTTATCATGCTTTTTCAAACACTGGAATCATTATTAAATTATTTAAATATTAAATAATTCTATTATCATTAATATTTAAATAATATAAAAATATTAATGAAACTATTACCAAAATATCAAAGTTGTTTATAATACTCAAAATACTTTTAAAGTATTAATATTACCCTTAAATGATTTTTAAAACATTTGAAAATCATTTTTAAATAATTACCATTAATATTTAAATATTAATACATTATTTATCAAAATATTAAAAGTTAGTTATTATTACTTAAAATATTTTTAAATCACGTATATCCTTTTTAAATGATTTTTAAATCAATAAAATTATTTTTAAACTATTTATTTAATATAATTATTAAATAAATCTAATATCATTAATATTAAGTTATTAATAAAATTATCCTTTAAATATTAAAAGTTATATTTTATAACTTCAAATATTCTTAAACTCTTTATTTTCATTTAAAATGATTTTTATAATATAAAAATCATTTTTAAACTAATTTATTTAATATAATTATTAAATAAATCTAATATCATTAATACTAAATAATTAATGAAATTTTCTTTAAAATATTAAAAGTTATATTTTATAACTTAAAATATTTTTAAATACCTTATTATCATTTAAAATGATTATTAATATAATAAAATCATTTTTACTTAATTTATTTAATGCATTTATTAAATAAATTAAATCTCAATAATATTCAAATAAATACTAATATTTATGGAAAATATACCAAATTATTAAAAGTTAATTTTTATAACTGGAAATAATTTTTAAAATTATTTTTTGTAATTTTAAGAAATTAATTTCTATTTTTAAATGATTTTTAGAAATTTAATTAATTAAAATTATTAAATCTATCGCTATAGCCTTTAGCGGCAGAAACCGTCGCCTAAAGTGTTCTTGAGCACCAAGAACACTGACAACCAGTGTTCAAGGGTCTCACTTTGGCCATGAATACATGTCAGATCTTAATGTTTCTGGGCAATATAATGGTCAGGTCATGTAGATCTAGTGTAATACTACAAGATGAAACAACAAACATGATCAAACAACATAACACGAATGAGATCTGAGCTTGCAAAGTGGCTGTCAGAGTTGTTCTTCATTTTTTGGGTTACCCAGAAATGAAGAATAGTTCGAGTAGGCATATTTGGGCTTCCACAACTTGAAATCTATGTGATGTTTTTGTGATTTAAAGGTTTAAATTTGTAGCCAGCATGCAAGTGAACATATCTAACACATAAAATTGATCTAACAACATCACAATAGCTAGATCCATACCGGTCAAAGTCTCTCAGAGACAGTGGTCTTGATTTTCTGGAAATTCCAGATAACGATTTTCGTGATCATCCCAACTATTTTGACCATCCACTAAATCCATCCTATTTATTGTTTAAGTGATCTAAAGGCATGAATTTGAAGTCCATATAACATACTATAACACTGATACAACAATAAGAACAAAGAAACAAACAACAGAAAGATCTAAGGGCATGAACTTGCTATCAGAGCGTTCTGGGCAGTTTCTGGGCTGCCCAGATTTGCTTGGTCATGGTCGGTCAACCGACTTTTACCATGAATAACTTACAATCTAAACCAGATCTGACCCTGATTCGAGTTCCAAATCAAAGATGTCATAGCATACTACATGTTTAACCATTTAAATGACCAAAAACATAAACATACAAAGATCTATAAGGTCTGACATTCGGTTGTTAGACACAAATTTCTATTTTTCTAGATTTTTGAAATCTTTAGATTCGTGCTTATAAATGTTATGGATCCACTATGTACTAATCCAGATCATTGATTAACACTACAAATAATATATTACAACACGCAAATACAACATTTAACATACCAATCAATATCAGATTCTAAGTTAGGGTTTTATACCTTACTTTGATCAATTTTGCTTCTAAGCTTTCTGATTTGATATGGAAGTGGTAGGGCTTGTTTTCGGGACTGATTTACTATAATATTTCATAGGTTAGAGAGAGAAGCTTGGTGGTGTGTAAGGATAGAAATGAGCTAGCTTTATGAACTTTTCTCTCTCTTTAATATATATATATATATATATATATATATATATATATATATATATATATATATATATAACCTGATACAATGAATTTGGTTGAAGTAGCTATCAATATATGGCTTATATGTGTTGTTTTAAGTCACATGGCAAGTCAATGGTTGGTCACCAACTAAAGTGTTGGTAAATTTTGCAAGCAACTTAATAAATAATGCAAGAAGGGCAGTTTGGTTATTTTGCTCATGATTTTAATGGCAAATTTGTGACTTGGCAAACCCTTAGGGTTTTCCCCTTAGGGCTTAACCCTAAGGTTTCATACATTGAATTTTGTAGGATTCCAATTAGGGTTAAAAATGTACAATTTAGTTTCCTAAATTGTGAATTAGAGTTTCTAAATTAGTTTAGGTTTCTAATTACTTAGAATTTAAAAATTAAGTTTAAAGATTCACTAATTAGCATTAGGGCTTATAATTAGCAATTAGGGTTTTCAATTTGATAATTAGGGTTCCTAATTTAGAAATTAGGGTTTTTAATAATTAGGGTTTTCCCTAATTAGGGTTAATATCTATAATACCGGTCATTAATCACATTATGACGATTACATAACAGTCTTGAGCTTGTATTCGACTTTTGAACAAGGGTTTAACTATTCTACTATAACTATTCCACAAATTAGCATTACACACATATCATACATATTTATAGCACTGAAATATATTTAATATTATATTATTATTCTCATTCCTTATTCAAAAACCAGAATTAGGTTTTTGAATACATATCCGACATAACATTCATATACACCATTATTAAGTTAAAATAATTAACTTAATTAATCTAAAATAAATTCATATAATAAAATAGTTATTATAATAATTCTAATAATCATCTCATATATTATTTATTATAATCATATTTCCATGGAAAATAAATAATAAAAATATTTTTATTACGAAATTAATTATAACAATATAATTTATAATGATCAATAATTCTAAAAAAAATATTTGAAATTATTCATGTAATAAATTTTTATTTATCACATATATACATACACTTTACCTTGCGCATAATTCCACCTTTATTTTAAAAAAAATTATACATAAAATTTCTTATTTAATTATATCGAAAATATCAGGTTATTACATTCACTCTCTCTTGTTTTCTTTTGTTAAGCTAGTAAGTGAAATGAAATGCAAATGAGAGAAGATGAGTGTATTGGTGAAATAATATAGATACATCCCCTATTTCTCTTATTATCCCCCATATTTCTTTTACCCTCTAGGAAAATACCCTTATCTCATCCATTCTTATCTCTTAGAATTTCATGTAATCTTAATTAAGGATTTCCAACCAATGGGAGCTTGACACACAAGGGTTAAAGGGATTAGTTATCAAAAATAGCAACTTGATTAGCACATTACAAGGCCATTTAAGGCACCCCATACCCGACCATACCCCCTTTTTTGCTCCATTTTGGTTTTATTTTTAATTCCAAATTTGATTAACCAAATGTCCAAAAAGTCCTTAATCAAATGGGCTAAAGTTTGGACTTTCAATTTAATTATTTTGAGCTTTTTAATTAATTATTTGGGCCATGTGAGTAACATTGTCCATTACTTTTGATCTCTCTTACCCTAATTATTTATTTAGGATTTATATCCCTAATCTTTTGGGATTTAAATACTTACTCATGTCCAATTAATCTTATAACCCAATTAGGCTTGCATTAATTAGGTTTAAAATAAATAATCAATTGAAATAATTAGGTTAAGCTCTTATGTTAGTATAAATTTTAAATACTAATATTTCTCAATGTTATAACCCTTAGGTTACTTACTTACTATACCTAGGGTATAATTAGGTTATGTAGCTTTCTTTTTTAATTCTAATTACATAATTAGTAATTACACATATCCATGCACACAAGATATGTATTGAGCTATAGTCTTCTTGTAATACCCGGAAAAAAAAATTAGAATAATAATAAATGAATATTAAATAAAAAATTATATATTTTTTGTTTTAAAATACATTAATTGGACTTTGTTTTTCTTTGGATCAAAGTAGTCATTAATTTATGTGGACTTTAATAAGTAGAGGGTTACATTAGTTTGGGCCTTTATATTAATTCGGTTTGATCTATATTTGTGTAATTTTAAAATCTATTAAATTTAGGAGAACTAGTAATATATATTAATAAAAAAAAATCTTATATAGTGAACCCTACCTTTATTCGTCAAATAAAAAGAAGAAGAGGAGGTTGCCGCTTAACCAAGAGAAAGAGAGACTTGTGAGATGGAATTAGCCTACTGAAGAAAAAAAAAAAAAAGCAGGTGCCTATCTTTCTATTACTTTTCTATATAGCAATGACTATTGGAGTTTTGTTCTTCTAATTTTGAAATTTTGAAATTTAGAAATTGGGATACAGATGTGTAAAAATCTTATACGTGTATGAATTCTGAAAGTAAATAGTTGGATTGATTTCACTGTATATGCATGATTACCTATTGCACATTATTAAAATAGGATAAAGACCATGTGTTGATTTATGGTAATCAAAATAAAGAAGTTATTCACTTAAATAATATTTAATTTTATTAACAATATTTGATACTTCAGTAGCTTGTTGGGAACGAATGTATGAGGATTATATATTTATATGGCATGTTTATATATATCATGTTTGATTGCCTGCAGCACTACTGCAGGCGTTGGGTTCATTATATATATATATATATATATATATATATATATATATATATTATATTTTAATAAGTATTTAGCCATGAAATTTATAAATCAGAATTGGTAAATCAAATTGAAGTTATGTATATTAATTTAAATTAATTAATTTTGCTGACATAGTTGTAAAAGTTTTTAATAATAAATTTAATATTATTATGTTATTAATGATTGGATTGTAATAAAATCTTATTAAATTATTTAGATTGAACGGAGAGAATTTAAATGAGTCAAATTTGGAGTATAAATTTTGGGTATCACATTGCTTAATCCAGGTACAGATTCCGTACTCTTTCAGCGAGACTCTTTTGTTTTTGATTTTTTCGTTTCGTTATTCGTTTTGAAATTTAGTATTGCCTCTCATAATTGTTCCTTGTCAATTTATTGTGATAAATTTGTTTTGGCGTTGTATTAGAACTCATATTTGTACTCTTTAGACTAGTGTATCATGTCTAAATTTTATTTTGATATTTATAGTGATGTACATGTTATTATATTTTAAGAGACTTGTGTTGATGATTCGTTTGATTTAACATGTACACGTTAGAACCCCTTTGTGTTGATATTTTGTCGCATGTGTTGTGACATTATATTTTTGTTAGAAACCCGTAGGGTATACCTGAGCTATAATCACCTGTGGGGGTACCACAGGCATGTCCTCTTGGCACCGAGGCATGACACCTTCCGTGGCGGTGTGATCAGTCCACGGAGTCTCCATTTTGTGCTCCGGTGGGAGTTGGCCATTTGGTGTTTTGTTATAGGAGGCGTATGGGTTGACCCTAGTTTTCTATTCTGTTCTATTCTATGGATTGGTGATGTTTGTGTCAAACACGCCTTCTGATTTGCATGAATCTGGATCCGGCCGAGTCGATGTATGTTATTCTTGTGTGGCATTATTTGATTTGCCTGTGTGGCATTATTTAACTTACCTGTGTGGCAAGGTATATTATTTTTTGTTTTGAGCTCGGTATGAAATAACTCCCAGCCATTTGATTCAACCTATTATTTCGTTGTGTTAGTTTTGTTCGTTTTAGTTCAATTCATTAAATTGAGTTAGTTATTTCAGTTCATTATTTGTATTCTATATCCATACTGGGCATTTGGCTCATGTTGTGTTTTTTTTGGCAGATAATCAGGGGGATCAAGGGCAAGTGTGATGAGAGCTCCCTTCATTCCAATGGTTTAGAAATATTATGTTTAGGCTTGATATGTCAGTTTTTTTAAAATTGTAATAATTACCTTAGATTATGGTTTGAGACAGTGTGACATTTTTTATAGTTTGTCTTGTGATATTTAATCATTATAAGACCATTATTTTATGGCATATAGCTTTTATTTCGTTTTGTTATGTTTTGTGCGTAACCTCTTTTTCTATTTTGGAAAGGGGGTGTGTTTTGATGCAACACGGTAAAGTGATTGCTTATGCTTCTAGGCAGCTTAAATCTTACGAGGTGAATTACCCCACACATGATTTGGAGTTGGCAGCAGTGATCTTTACCTTAAAGATTTGGAGGCACTATTTGTATGGAGAGACATGTGATCTCTTCACCAATCATAAAAGTCTTAAGTACATCTTCACACAGAAAGAGCTCAACATGAGGCAGAGGCGTTGGTTGGAGCTTCTAAAAGATTATGATGCTAGAATTCAGTATCACCTAGGGAAGGCAAATGTGGTTACAGATGCTCTTAGCCGAAAGAGTTTGGGGAGTGTAGCAACCCTTATTACATAACCTCAGCTTATTTTGGATATGGTGCGACTAGAGTTGGTATCAAAGCTTAGGTTCTTTCTTGTAGAAAACCTATTTAGGTTTGACCTATGAGTTATGGGTAAACTTCTGGGTTAGGTTTCTGTTCCGTTTGATTTTTGTTCAGCTATCATATCAGCTATATTCGAATTTGTCTCTAATTTACTTTGTTTATATTCGTGATCTTTTCTTAGATGGCTCGTAGATCAGCTAGAGTTGCTGGGAGGCGAGGCAATAATAGGGGAAGAGGTGAGGGTCAGCCCAATGAGAAACCTAATGATTAGATTAACGCTCAATTGGCTAATTTGGTGAATCAGGTGGTGAATTAGGCTTTACCTTAGTTGGTGGCACAGGTTGTACAGGTAATACAGCAACCGCCACTAGAAATTCCTGAACAAGAGAATCCTAGAAATAATGGTCAGCATATAAACGAAGAGGAAGTGAATGTAGATGGTCATGATCAGTCGGTGATTTCGATGTATGTATGGTTGGAATGGTTTCAAAAGCAGAAACCACATGCATTCAGTTCAGCTCCGACTCCAATTGACACAGAGAATTGGATTGCTCACCTAGGGAATATCTTTGATGTGTTGGGGTGCTCGGATAATCAGAGAGTATTGCTTGCTACTTACAAGCTGGAAGGAGATGCGTAGAGATGGTGGAAGATGGTGAAAGTAACAAAGGGTGATGGTTATGTTGAGGCACTTAGCTGGGCAGAGTTTTGTGAGGTTTTTTCTCAGTAGTACTTCCCAACTGCGAATAAAAAATCCTATGCTAGAGAGTATCTGTCAATTTGGCAGAAAGATGATGCGTCTATCATGAATTTCATGACGAGGTTCACCAGGTTGGTAGGATTTATGGGAACCTCAGTAGGGACCATAGCAGAGCAGGCAGAGAAATTCAAGTGGAGGATCCATTACAAGTATCAGCAGCATCTCAATGACACCAAGTTTGCAGATGTGTCAGCAGTGGCTAATGCTGCCAAGAATATTAAGATGGAGCGACAGGACTTCCGGTCTTCTAAACCAGAGGGGAGTTAAAAGAAGGACAAAGATGACCAGCAGGGTCAAACTTTAGTTCAGCATAGGTGAAGTCAAGGTGGTCAGTGGAATAGGAATCGTGGCGGACAATAGGGCAGGGGCAGGGGCAGGGGCGTGGCTAGAATCAGAACAGGGGTTATCAGTAAATGCCTCAGCAAGGGCAGAATCGTCAGCTTCAGCTACCTTGGCATGGTCAGAATCATCAATCGTGGAAAAATCGTCAATAGGGGTAGAATCAGGGTTGTTATCTGGGACCAGCTGGTGGGGGTAATCCAAATCTTATTCCTATAGCTTCTTGTGCTACTTGTGGGCCTAATCATCTGGGGAGGCAGTGCCACAGACTTGCCAGTGCATGCTTCTTGTGTGGACAGATGGGTCATATGGCTAGATATTGTACAGGGCCACGTGGAAATGGTGGATGTGGTGATAATAGTGGCAATGGAGGTCAGTGTCAGGGTGGTCGAGTGTTTTCCTTGACGTATAACCAGGCGGCAGGTGCACCAAGTACTATTTCTGGTACTCTTTTAGTTAGAAATAATGAGGCTTCTATTTTGTTTGATACAGGTTCTACTCATTCCGTTGTTGCTCAGTCTTTTGTTCGGCACCTGGGTGTGTCATCTCAGTTCTTAGATTCTATTATGTCTATTTCTACCTCGATGGGGACTTCTGTTGTTATTTTTGATTTGTATCGAGGGTGTGCGATCAGTTTTGGGGATAAGATTCGTAGGGCTAATCTCCTTCCAATGAGTATGCACAATTTTGACGTCATTCTTGGGATGGACTGGTTAGATAAGCACCATGCCACTATCGATTATCAGGCAAAGATGGTTATATTTGGAGATGTTAAGTCTCTGGAGTTCGTGTTTCAGGGTTCACAACCGAGTATGCTGGTGAAGTTGATTTCAGCTTTGAAGGCTGAAAAGTTTGTGGCAAAGGGTTGTGAGGGGTATTTGGTATTTGTGAAAGATATCTCTAAGGGTGAGTTTCGTATTGAAGATGTTTGAATTGATCATGACTTTCCTGATGTGTTTCTTGAGGAGTTGTAAGGGTTGCCACCACAGCGGGAAGTAGAGTTTACTATTGATCTTGTTCCTGGTGTGAAGCCTATCTCTAAGGCGCCGTATCGGATGGCACAGTTGGAATTACAGGAGTTGAAGGAGAAGTTACAGGAACTATTAGATCGTGGTGTTATTCGGCCGAGTGTTTCACCGTGGGGTGCTCCGGTCTTATTTGTAAAGAATAAGGATGGGTCTATGAGGCTGTGTATAGACTACAGGGAGTTGAACAATATCACCATCAAGAATCGATATCTATTACCGAGGATTAATGAATTGTTTGACCAACTTCAGGGGGCAAAGTATTTTTTGAAGATAGACTTAAGGTCGGGTTATCATCAATTGAGGGTGAGGGATGAGGATATCCCTAAGACGACTTTTCGTACTTGATATGGGCATTACGAGTTTCTGGTGATGCCATTCGGTTTAACTAATGCTCCGGCGGTGTTTATGGATTTAATGAATCGGGTGTTCAGGGAGTACTTGGACTAATTTGTTATTGTCTTTATTGATGACATTTTGGTTTACTACAAGTCTAAGGAAGAGCATGAGGAGAATCTTTGCACAGTATTGGGGATTTTAGAGAAAGAGAAATTGTATTCTAAATTCTCTAAAAGCAATTTTTGGTTGGAGCATGTTGCATTTTTGGGCCACATTATTTCAGCTGAAGGTATTAAGGTGGATCCTGCGAAGGTTGAGGCTATCACTAAATGGCCAAGACCTACTAAAGTGACAGAGATTAAGAGTTTCTTGGGTTTGACAGGGTACTATAGGCGATTTATGGAATGATTTTCTTTGCTTGCCTTACCATTGACCCAATTGATGAGAAAGGGCGTGAAGTTTGTGTGGAATGAAGAGCGTGAGAAGAGTTTTGAGGAGTTGAAGAAACGGCTTGTGACAGCTCCTATACTTGCATTGCCGTCTGGGACTACCAGATTTATAGTGATGCTTCTAAGAAGAGCTTGGGGTACTCGGCTCAACTTCAGTACTTCTTTTCATATGCAAACTGATGGGAAATCTGAACGGACTATCCAAACATTGGAAGATATGTTGAGGTCTTGTGCACTTGAATGGTTGGGTAATTGCGATGATTACTTGAGCCTAGTTGAGTTTTCTTATAACAATAGCTGGCATGCAAGTATTGGGATGGCTCTTTTTGAGGCATTGTATAGTAGAAAGTGTTGCGCACTAACTTATAGGGATGAGGTTGGCGAAAGGGCCATAGAAGGGTCTGAGTTAGTCCAAATCACTACGGAGAAGGTAGCGGTGGCTAAGGAGAAACTGAAGTCGGCTCGATCACGGCAGAAGTGTTATGCAGATAAGCATAGAAGGACTTTAGAATTTGAACCTAGTGAGCATGTGTTTCTAAAAGTTTCTCCTTGGAAAGGCATTCAGCGATTTGGGTTGAAAGGGAAACTTAGTCTATGTTATATTGACCCATTCAAGATTTTGGAGAGGGTTGGTGAAGTGGCATATCGGTTAGCTTTGCCTCCACAGCTAGCTCATGTGCACAATGTGTTCCATGTGTCGGTATTGAGGAGTTATCATTATCATCCGTTGCATGTGGTGCAATATCCGTTCGATAAGATTCGAGAGGATCTTACTTGTGAGGAACAAGCCGAGGCGATCTTGGATCGTCAAGAGAGGGTTATGAGGAGGAAGACTATTCCATTTGTTAAGGTTTTGTGGAGGAATCATTCGGAGCGGGAGGTGGAGGAGTCTATTCGAGCGGAGTATCCACAACTCTTTGAAAATTAGGTGCGTTCCATTCTTTTTATTCCGGGGATGGAATTCTTTTTAAGGGGTATGTGATGTAATACTCGAAAAAAAAATAAAAAAAATAAAATAAGAATAACAATAAATAAATATTAAAAAATAAAAATAAATAAAAATAAAATTATTTTGTTTTAAAACACATTAATTGGACTTTGTTTTTATTTAGGTAAAAGTAGTCATTAATTTATGTGGACTTTAATAAGTAGAGGGTTACATTAGTTTGGGCCTTTATATTAATTGGGTTTGATCTATATTTGTGTAATTTTAAAATCTATTAAAATTAGGAGAACTAGTAATATATATTAATAAATAAATAAAACAAAAATCTTATATAGTGAACCCTACCTTTATTCATCAAATAAAAAGAATAATAGGAGGTTGCCGCTTAACCAAGAGAAAGAGCGACTTTTGAGATGGAATTAGCCTACTGAAGAAAAAAAAAAAGCAGGTGCCTATCTTTCTATTACTTTTTTGTATAGTAATGACTATTGGAGTTTTGTTCTTCTAATTTTGAAATTTAGAAATTTAGAAATTGGGATACAGATGTGTAAAAATCTTATACATGTATGAATTTTGAAAGTAAATAGTTGGATTGATTTCATTGTATATGCATGATTACCTATTGCACATTATTAAAATATGATAAAGACCATGTGTTGATTTATGGTAATAAAAATAAAGAAGTTATTCACTTAAATAATATTTAATTTTATTAACAGTATTTGATACTTCAGTTGCTTGTTGGGAACGAATGTATGAGGATTATATATATATATACCATGTTTATATATATCATGTTCGATTGGCTGCAGCACTGCTGCAGGCGTTGGGTTCATTATATATATATATATATATATATATATATATATATATATATATATATATATATATATATATATATATATATATATATATATTATACTTTAATAAGTATTTAGCCATGAAATTTATAAATTATAATTGGTAAATCAAATTGAAGTTATGTATATTAATTTGAATTAATTAATTTTACCGACATAGTTGTAAAAGTTTTTAATAATAAATTTAATATTATTATGTTATTAATGATTTGATTGTAATAAAATCTTATTAAATTATTTAGATTGAACGGAGAGAGTTTAAACGAGTCAAATTTGGAGTATAAATTTTGGGTATTACATTGCTTAATCCAGGTACGAATTCTGTACTCTTTCAGCGAGACTCTTTTGTTTTTGATTTTTTTTATTTCGTTATTCGTTTCGAAATTTAGTATTGCCTCTCATAATTGTTCCTTGTCAATTTATTATGATAAATTTATTTTGGCGTTGTATTAGAACTTATATTTGTACTCTTTAGACTAGTGTATCATGTCTAAATTTTATTTTTGCTATTTATAGTGATGTACATGTTATTATATTTTTAGAGACGTGTGTTGATGATTCGTTCGATTTAACATGTACACGTTAGAACCCCTTTGTGTTGATATTTTGTCGCATGTGTTGTGACATTATATTTTTGTTAGAAAATCGTAGGGTATACCTGAGCTATACCCACCTGTGGGGGTACCACAGGCATGTCCTCTTGGCACCGAGGCATGACACCTTCCGTGGCGGTGTGATCAGTCCACGACGTCTTCATTTTGTGCTCCGGTGGGAGTTGGCCATTTGGTTTTTTGTTGTGGGAGGCGTATGGGTCGACCCTAGTTTTTTCGGTTCTGTTCTGCGGATTGGTGATGTTTGTGCCAAACACGCCTTCTGATTTGTATGCATCTGGATCTGGCCGGTCCGATGTATGTTATACATGTGTGGCATTATTTGATTTTCCTATGTGGCATTATTTGACTTGTCTGTGTGGCAAGGTATATTCTGTTTTGTTCTGAGCTCGGTATGAAATAACACCTAGCCATGTGATTCAGCCTATTATTTCATTGTGTTAGTTTTGTTCGTTTTAGTTCAGTTCATTAAATTGAGTTAGTTATTTCGGTTCATTATTTACATTCTATATTCGTACTGGGCATTTGGCTCATGCTGTGTTTTTCTTCCAACAGGTAATTAGGGGGATCAAGGGCAAGTGTGATGAGAGCTCCCTTCATTCCAATGGTTTAGAAATATTCTGTTTAGGCTTGATATGTCAATTTTTTTTTGAAATTGTAATAATTACCTTAGATTATGGTTTGAGTCAGTGTGACATTTATTATAGTTTGTCTTGTGATATTTAATCATTATGAGACCATTCTTTTGTGGCATAGAGCTTTTATTTCGTTTTGTTATGTTTTGTGAGTAACCTCTCTTTCTATTTTGGGAAGGGGGTGTTACACTTCTATCACATAGTCATAACACATATTTAATCACTATATGCCATAAAGTTTTCAATATCATTAATATATTTACTTACAAAGTGACTTAAAATTCTTGGTTATTGCGGGTGGTTTGTAATGTCTTTTCATGCCGAAAAGGGAAAAAGAGTCAATTCTCTATAACTACCGCTGCAACGCCAGTTCCCAGCTTAAATCAGGCGCTGAAACACCTCTTTACAAATTCTAGTCCTAGCCCAAGCGCTGTAGCGCTCCTATCTCCATACAAACTGGCACTGCAGCGCCACTTATTGACCAGAGTTATTGACCTAGCGCTGCAACGCATGTCCAAGGCTTAATCTTAGCGCTGCAACGCCACCTTTGGTTTTCAGGCAGTCAGTAGACTTAAATGACCTAAGTGCTTGGAAAGAAAGATAATATAGCCTCCTCCTTAGTTTTTTTAACAAACACAGAGCATATTAGAGAAACAAAACATAGAAGAGAAAGACGTTGGTGATTCAAGGAAGACAAGACCATTGCTCCTTCATTGCTCGGATTCTACACGGTGAAGAGAAGAGTTAGAGCTTGAATACTTCAAAACATGAGTTTTCTTTATCTAAGTCTTTCATTTATTTATGTATTATGAGCATGTTGAAAATATTGATAATGTTATTTGGTTCTATAGTTATGAACTAATTACATTTCTAAGATTGCAATATAACCTAATGATTAGTTTAATTGAATTTCTCTCCTATTTATTATAATGAATCATGCTTGAATGGGTTATTGTATTTCATGCTTTTTTATTGATTGCTTGGCTAAGTAATTGATATGAGTATTGATTGATATTGGAAAATGGATTGTAATGCTTAACCCTAAATATAATATCACTTGTTATGATCATTCCAAAGGTAATGAGGGCATATTTTGTTATGTTTGTATAAATCACGATAATGCAATCAAATTACATAACAGGTGCAGGAGCGCGATGAAATAGGAATTTAAAATTTTCATACGAACATATCACCATGATCATACTTTGCGCATAATTATCAATCAATAGAAAAGAGAAGGAGATCAGATTCATACCCTTGTAGAAACGCGCTTCCTCAGGTAGGAGTTCACCTCCAACTCCTTTCACGTTCTCCTTGAATTCACCGGGTTGGATTCATTCCTTTGATTAACGTTAGCCACCCAAGTGTTTGGCCTCTAGAGGTGATCAACCAAGGTAAAACAAGTATTCAAGAAGATGGGTATTTGGCAAAATCCTAGTTTTTTTATCTCTATAGAAAATGTGTACTCTCTCAACTCGTAGAATTGTCATTCATGTGTGTTGTGAAATCATCAACCCTCACCCATAATAAGACTCCTCTTATTTATAGATGTAGGCAACCCTCCTTAACAATTAAGGAATTGGGTTTTATTTTACTCATTTAATTAATTAGGCTCCTAATCTTATTAGAAATAATTAATTAAACTATTTCAATTAATTAACCTCCTAATCTTTTTAGGAATATATAAGAGTACTTTTATTAATTAATTCCCAAACTCCTTTAGGAATTAAATATTAATAATAATAGTACTAATGATAATAAGATTCCTCTTATTAACTTATATTTAATATTTTCAAAATATTAAATAATAAATATTAATCTATTTAATTTATTCAATCACCATAGATTAAATTAAATATATTTAACTTATTATTACGAGTATGCCATTTGCTTCTTAAATAAATATTTTTTCTTTTGCGGTGTGACCCTTTAGGTTCTCCATATTATTGTTAATAAATTAATTAGAATAATTCTAATCATATTTAAATAAATAAATTAATCTATTAATTTATTTAAATAAATAACATTTATTCTATAATAAGGATAAGCCTCCTTAGCGATCAATAACTTTCTAGATAATATAGATTTCAACATTAATCATAAAAGAACCTTTGAGTAAATAGTTATTGTACAATTCAATCCTTCCACCATCCAATGTCTCAATTAAATATAAGACATGTAATTACTGTCAAGTCATATTTTATTTAATTATATGTATTTCGATTATCAAATGCACAACTCCAAATAATACAAATTAGAAACTCTTTTTTAATTTCATTCTTCCTTGGCTAAGGACTACTGAGTTGTCATTTATCGAATCACATAGGATATATTCTCTTCTTTTACTAGAAGTGGTAGATTCTTTGTTGATCATTCATTATCTCCATGTACAATTTATTACACCCAAGCATAACCTTTGATATATCCTAAGGGTCTTAATTAGGAATATGTCAAAGTATAATTCATCATACACAAGATACTATGATGATCTCAAGTCTAAGGAACACTTATACTACTATCACTTTAGGAATTCTTATTGACAGACAAGTAAAACTCCTTTAGGTATTCCTTAGTAAGCCACGTTTAGTGAACTTATTCTCCAATAAGCACCTACATACTTACTTTAGTGTCTCCTCACAAATGATCATGAGATCAATCATCCTCATCCAATGAGCAAGAAACGTGTGTACCAATCTATCCGGATTCACTAATCCTCTTTTTAGTAATCCATCGATTGGGAACATTTTAATTTTTAAGCTATCTAAGAATTTAGATCTCATTAGCATGATCTCATCATGATTCTAAAAGCATTGCTTAAAACTATGGGTTTATCACATATTATTAAAATAACATCATGTAGATAAATTAAAGACTTTAGTAAATGAATACTTTTATTAATAAATATATAAGATTATTACAATGTATATGCTTTATCATCAACAAGATTGGCTTGTGTGCATACGACTTTCAATCTACCACTTGCACTAAACCTAATTTTCATGGTGTCTCATACCCTTATTCTCTAAGTGACGATAATCCTGTTATTGGATTAGCTTCAGTAAATGGATATGTAATTTTGTTCTTGAGAGTCCACTATCTCTATAATGATTTCAAATCTTTCAATGATTCCTCTAATCAAATAAAAGTTTTGTAACACATGTTTAGATTCAAGATGAGACTTAGGAACTATTCCTAGTTCTATAATAAACTTTTCATCCAAAAAATTAACCCATAGCTTCATTTATAACTATATACTTTATCTTTGTCACTAAACGAGCAACTCTTTGTTGTTTGGAACCTTTTCAATTCACTGCACCGCCGTTCAAGGTAACTCTTTACCTTAACGTGGATTTCATGTCGTCTTGGTCAGTCTGAAAAACTTGAGTCCGTTAAGCCCTCCAGTTTAATTAGACTCACCATTTTATTCACATCCTTAGTACTGGTTAAGTACTTTAAGATATTTTTTTAACTGTCTTATAATGATCTTCTCCAGAATATGACTATCAACATCAGGTCTCGTACATTTCATTGCATACATGATATTTACTTATGCGATCTCTCTTTTTTCAGGAGTCTATGAGGACTATTAAGAGAGATTCACTCTATGACTCATCAACATGAGACATCTCTTGGAGTTTGTCATGCTAAACGGCTTTAACATCAAATAAATATACGTTTCGTGGGTTAAGTCGAGCATCCTTTTAAATCTATCTATATAGATTTGTATCCCCAATTAAGATACTCTTCCCAAATCATTCATGGAGGAATGTTCAGAAAACTTTATCTTTACTGATTGTAGCATTAGTATGTCATTCCTTATCCATAGTATACTAGGAATGTCACGGCGCTCCTACTGACCCTTTTGTACACACTAAGTTCATTCTCATTTTTAATAAAATCAAACTCTTTTGATTGTCTCGTCAAAACGAATGTTCCATTTTTGAGAAACTTATTTCAATCTATTTCTCTAAGTGTCTACAACTCTTACCTAATCGTATGTAACTGGGTCATCATTTTCTATGATGTGTACCTCATCATCATCATCTATGATGGATCCATACCTCCCAGGTATCTTCGGTACTATTTCAGAATTACAATTTGGTTGTGATACAATAGGTCTATCTTCGGATTCCTCTTATTTGACTTGTAATGCTTTGTGGTTTTTGAACATTTCAAGATTCTATTATCCTCCCACTAGCCCCTTCAATGATAAAAACTTTTATCTTAGAAGGAAGCATGTTTTGCAACAAACACATTTTGCTAAGTAGGATTATAGAACATATACCCTAAACTTACTTTAGGATGTCCCATAAATCTGCACTTGTCAAATCTTATCCCAAGTTTATCTTTTGAAACCACTTTCACATAAGCTAGACAACCCTTTATCTTAACATACTTAAGATTAGGAATCCTCTCTGTCCATAACTCTTATGGAGTCTTGGGGCCAGATTTGGAGGTTACCTTTTCGTAGATATGCAGCCATTTCTAGAGCATGACCCCAGAAGGATACTGAAATGTCAGTAGAAATCATTATGGACCGCACCATATCTAACAAGGTAAGATTTTTCCTTTTAGATACATCAATTAATTATTGCGTATCAGGAGGAGTTCATTGTGAGAAACCATTTGAGATAATTTAGAAACTCAGTGCACAAGTATTCCTTGATCTAATCAAAGAACCTTAATACTTTACAAATTTGTTTCCCTTCTAAATTCTTTGAACTTTATAAATGATTCACACTTGTATTTCAGCAAATACACACATTCAACTCTTTGAATGATCATTTTCTTTTCTTATACTAATTTGTTCAATATGTAAAATTATTTTAACATGAGTTAAGTATACAAAATCCATTAAGTAATAATTCAGTTCTATACAAAACATTACTATTATAAATAGAACAACAATTATTCTTAAATATAATACTAATAATTTTATTGTCTAACAACAAAATAGAAATAATGTTTCTAACGAGAACTGGAATACAATAACAACTTATTAACTTAATTGACTTGCTCATAGGCAATACTAAATAATAAGTTCTTGTGGCTAATTCATCAACCTTTGCTTCATTTCTCACACATAGGATTACTTATCCCTTGTTTAGCTTTCTATTTCTGCTTGGTCCCTTCATAAATCTATATTTATGAGAACCAAAGTAGGTATCCAATACCCAAGTAGAACCTTGACTTAAAGAAAAATGTATTTCAATCATGAACAAACCTGTATTTGTAACCGAAGCTTCACTAAGCTTCTTTGGTTAGCCTCTGCAAGATGCTTCTACTAGTTTCCTTTCCAATGTCCAGGCTTATTGCAATGGAAGCAAACTCGTTTGCTATCCGTGTGACGCCCCCAAAACAGGTATACAACACCCATTCTGAGCCGCCAAATACATGGTACATAAAGCAAACTACAACTTCAATAATACAAATGTCGTGTGAAATACGACAATACATACTGTGAGTTTAAATACAAATATTGTCTTCTAGACAATATCCACATGCAAATAAGTCCTCATTACAATTATTCAAACACTATTTTACGGAAATAGTGAGGACTGCTAAAACATCTTTCTAGAAACTTCACTCCATACCCCGACTCGATCCTGCTATGTTCTCACCTCCTGAGAAGAAAAATGGAACAAAAAGGAAAAGGGTGAGCTCAACTAGCCAAGTAAAGAATATTATGACTAAAATAATATACAACAAATTATCGTTCGTCTTCAACAGGGAAAAATCTGATAGAATACAATAGACAACAAGTTTTAGATCAACAACTACAGCAGAAACAGCAATCCATTAGAAGAGTCACGTAGAGGATGAGTTCTACTATCTTCTAATATTTAAGAGTCCATCATCAATATTTTATCCCTGTAACAACAATCAATATACATCTTTAATCATCTTTGCACTACAGGCCAAAGATATTCATTTATATCACCAGTTGGTCATGTTCATCTCAACACCTGTTCATCTTTGCACTACGGGCCAAAGATATTCATCAGTAATCATTTATCTTTGCACTACAGGCCAAAGATATTTAATAGTATCGTCATTTAGGACTGAGGATGATGAAAAATATTTTAAAAGAAACGAATCCAGTGAAACAAAAGGATGAATTTTAGGGATTCGTATTTCAGTATATCCAAGTTCAATAATACTCCATAATAACCAAATATGAAGCAGAATTTCAAAAATAAAGACCAAAACATGGATACAATCAAAGATAATACCCATAATAGATATTTTGGACAAAAAGGAAAAATTTTATTTTTCGGTGAATAGTGTCGTATACGTGAATAGTGCCGTATACGTGAATAGTAACCCCGACACAACAAGTTCCAAATTTGATAAAAAAATTCAACCAATATTTTGGCATAATGATATTGAAGAAAATAATATCATTTGCGAAAGAAATAACATCCCTTACCTCAAAATAACCATATTTCTGACTGAATTTCGGGTATAGTGCTGACAGAAACTCGCACCGCATAGCAATACTCAAAGTATACTCACAAGAATATACTCGATAATATAGAAAGAGAAAGAGAGAAAACTTGTTTTTGGTGTGATTTTCAATTCTAACTTAGCCCTCTATTTATAGGAAAATGTTAGAACGTTAAAGGAGACTAAAATAATAAAATAAATTATAATTTATATTTTCTACGCATGCCTTTAAACCAAATCAGCCACCAGCCATCCTTGACCCAAATTAGCAGCCCACATGTGTTAGAATAAAAGGGGGTCCCACCCATAATTTAATAAAAATCATTTTATTCTCCGAAACTTCAACAATTCATAGAAAATAGTCCGTTTATCAGAAAAATAAGAATTTTATGTCCATTCTGCCTGAAATCGAATTCTCTACAACTTTGCAGAAGAAAATATTTCCAAATTCCAACCAGAAATTATCCGAAATCTACAAACGGATGATTTTTGATTCTTCCAGTTCGAAAAAATACTAATAAAACACCGCAGCATTAATTCCTTCAATTATATCCACATAAAATAATTTATTCATCAATTATATCCACATCAAATAAATTTTTCCTTATCATATGAATCAATAATTAATTATTCTTAAATAATATTACAGAATCACAATTATGACAACCAGACCGTTCTCAGGAAAGAGGGGGCTTTCCAATAAGGATTTCTCCTTACTGGCGCGCAATTAGATGACCAAACCTGTCCTTGACAGAACTTTCTAGACATTGCCAATAATGATATCTAATAATATTATTCAAATAATATGAATTATTGATCTGATAATGAGAAATATTGTGCAGTGACAATTATTGAAACCATAATAATATAAACTAACAATGCAGCAATTATTGAATCAATATAATAAAATAATGAACAGTAACTACTGTAACAATTATTGAGTAGTGCCTTCTTACGTACGAATCAATAATTCACTACTCAATAATTCAACCGTACTGTGCAATACCGTGTGCTACTGTACAACCACGCATATTACTGTATTTTAACCACCAGGTAACCCAACAGTGTTAATGGTAACAATTTACGCCGTTATTTATAAAACTCAATCTTTGTCGTTTTCTTTCATCCAACCGTTTTCTGTTATAGGGCCCACAATTGACTGCGCCGTCGTACGAATATTCCTGACTAAAAGAATATTCCAAGACCAAACGAATATTCCCCGACAACAATGATTATTTTATAACCACTTGTTTATTTTGTAAAAAAAATCACATATCGCCCATAACCAAATTATTATATCAAATTAACACCTTATTATTTTAGAATAATGAATAGAGGAAAATTTAATTTATTTATAATAAGTTGGGGTCTTACGACCTCCCCTCCTTATAAAATTTCATCCTCGAAATTGACGTACGTACCTGGTGTTTCGAACAGGTGAGGGTACCTCACTTTCATTTCTGATTCCAACTCCCATGTCATTTCCTCAATTGCATGGTTTCTCAACAAAACCTTAACTTGTGGTATAACCTTCGTGCGTAAGACATGCTCTTTCCTATCCAAAATCTCAACAGGTATCTCCTCGTATGTTAAATCTTCAGCTATCTCATCTGGTTCTAACGCAATAATGTGGTTCGGGTCTTTCACATATTTACGAAGCATAGCTATGTGGAATACATTGTGAACTCGAGACATACTTAGAGGTAACGCGAGTCTATAGGCTACGTTTCCTATTCGGTAAAGAATCTCAAATGGACCAACAAATCTTGGATTGAACTTTCCTCTATTTCCAAATCTTGTAACTCCCTTCCATGGAGCAACATGTAACAGTACATGATCCCCAATATTAAACTCCACGTCCTTTCTATGAAGATCAGCATAACTCTTTTGTCGATCTTGTGAAGTTTGAATACGTTGTCGAATCATTTGGATCTTTTCTGTAGTCATGCGTACTAATTCTGGTCCCAACAACGTTGTTTCTCCCATCTCGTCCCAGCATACTGGAGATCGACACTTTCGTCCATACAATGCCTCAAATGGAGCCATGTCTATACTTGCTTGATAACTGTTGTTGTAGGAGAACTCCACCAGTGGAAATTACTTATCCCAACTTCCTTTAAAATATAGGACATAAAGTCTTAATAGATCTTTGAGGGTTTGAATAGTCCTCTCTGATTGTCCGTCCGTTTGAGGATGGTATACCGAACTGAATCATAAATCCGTGCCCATAGCTTTCTGCAAGCTAACCCAAAATCGTGAAGTGAATCTTGGGTCACGATCCGAAACTATGGATACTGGCATGCCATGCAATCTCACAATCTCATTCACGTACATACGAGCAAGACGTTCAAGGGAATAAGTCTCACGTATCGGCAAGAAATGGGCAGACTTGGTTAATCTATCAACAATAACCCAAATAGCATTTATGCCTTGTGAAACTATGGGAAGACCTGTAACGAAATCCATTGTAATGTGTTCCCACTTCCATTTCGGAATATCAAGTGGTTGCAATGGACCTTTTGGCATTTGATGCTCCGCCTTTACACGTTGACAAGTTAAACACCTCGAGATAAACTTCGCGATCTCTCTCTTCATATTGTTCCACCAAAATGTATGTCGAATATCATGATACATTTTGGTACTCCCAGGATGGATTGCAAACGGGGTGTTGTGTTCCTCCATCATGATTCTATGCTTCAAGTCAGAATCGTTCAGAACGCAAAGTCGAGAGTTGAATAGAAGTATTCCTTCTTCATCGATTCTTGCTTCTGGAATAGCACCTTCTTGCACTTTCTTCTTCATTTGTATCAGCCCCAGGTTCGTAGCTTGAGCAGCTTTAACTTTATCAATTAAAGTCGGTTCTACTCGTATATTCGCCATCATCATGTGGGTCCCTGGAGTCTTTAATTCTACCTCCATCCTTTGCAAGTCATACAAAATGGGCCTTTGCGTTGACAATATTGTACTCGTACTCGCATATGATCTTCTACTAAATGCGTCAGCTACTACGTTCGCTTTTCCAGGATGATATTGAATAGTGTGATCGTAATCTTTCAACAGCTCAAGCCAACGTTGTTGTCGCATATTGAGTTCCTTTTGGGTGAAGAAATATTTGAGGCTTTTATGGTCCATATAAATCTCCACTTTCTCCATGTACAAGTAGTGTCTCCATATCTTCAATGCGAATACGACTGCTGCCAACTCCAGATCATGAGTATGATAATTCCTCTCATATTCTTTGAGTTTTCGTGAGGCATAGGCTATGACTTTCCCATGTTGCATGAGAACACATCCAGAAGCATCGCTGTAGATAACAAATCCATCTGATCCAGATGGTATTGTCAGAACAGGTGCCGAAATGAGTCTCCTCTCGAGCTCTTGGAAGCTCTTCTCACATTCCTCGCTCTATACGAATCTCCGATAATAACCAGCTAAGCCCAGAAAGCTACGCACTTCGGTCACCGACTTTGGCTGCTCCCAACTTTGTATTGCTTCAATCTTCGTCTGGTCCACAGATACTCCATGTTTTGACACCACGTGCCCAAGGAATTCTACTTCCTCAAGCCAGAACTTGCATTTCTTCAGCTTGGCATAAAGCTTGTGTTCACGAAGTCTTTGAAGTACAGCTTCAAATGGTGCTCATGATCTTCACGGCTTTTGGAATAGATGAGGATGTCATCAATAAAGACAACAATGAATTGATCCAAATATTCCTTGAATACACGGTTTATCATATCCATGAAAGCAGCTGGAGCATTAGTCAATCCAAAAGACATGACTAAGAATTCATAATGCCCGTACCGAGTTCTGAAGGCAGTCTTTGGAATATCCTTAGTTTTAATCTTCAGCTGATGATATCCAGAATGAAGAATGATCTTTGAAAAGAATTGTGCCCCTTGCAACTGTTCAAACAGGTCATCAATGCGAGGTAGTGGATACCTATTCTTGATGGTGACAAGGTTTAATTCTCAATAGTTAATACAAAGTCGCATACTCCCGTCTTTCTTCTTTACGAATAAAACAGGAGCACCCCAAGGAGATGTACTAGGACGAATGAAATCGATGTCTAACAATTCCTGTAGTTGGACTTTTAACTCCTGAAGTTCAATAGGATCCATTCGATATGGGGTTTTAGAAATGGGTTTTGTACCCGGTTCAAGATCAATAAAGAATTCAACTTCACGTTCCGGGGGTAGACCGGGAAGTTCTTCGGGAAATACATCAGGAAATTCTTTAACAATAGAAATATTATCCAAATCTGACTTGTCTTTGTTCAAATCCATAACATGGGTTAAGAAAGCTTGGCATCCGTTTTTCAATAAATGAATAACTTTGTGGCTTGATATGACAGTGACTGATTTTAGTGGTTTAGTGGTTTGAATTCGTATGACAGGTTGGTTAGGAATATGAAAAATAACAACCTTACGAAAACAATCAATTTTGGCATGATGAGTGGTTAACCAATCAATTCCTAAAATCACATCAAAAGCAAGTATCTTTAAAGAGATAAGATCCACAGGTAATGTGATAGTGCCAACTTGGATCATGCAAGATTTATAAACTGTAGATGTAACGAAGGTTTCACCCAACAGAGTTTCAACAGATAAATCAAAATCTAATTTCTCCGGAGTTAAGTTTAAACGTTGAGCACAAGCAGGAGAGATAAAAGAAAGGGTAGAACCGGTATCTAGTAAGGTATAAACTTCGCAAGAATTCAAGATTAGCTTACACGTGATCACTTCGTTTGGGTTCCTCACGTTTTGTCCAGTCATGACAAACGCTCTTCCAGGAACCGCTGATTTTGACTTATCCGGGACAGCCATTGGAATCACCACTCCCGCTGAACTTGGTTTCGCTATAGTACAATCTCGAGCGATGTGGCCTTCCTTCCACATTTGTAACATAACTTCGAATGTTGTGGACAGTTTGGGCTGATATGTCCCTCCTTCCCGCATTTGTAACATCTAACTGGCGGTCGTTCTCCTCCCCTAGAATTTGTTTTTGGTGCTGGTGCTGCTGCTGATGTCTTCCCGTCGTTGTTGAATCTTCTCTTTCTGAAATTTCCACTTGAGTCACCTCTTCTATTATCATGGCCACGATTACCACCTAAGTGGTTACTGCCTTTGTCCGTATTCTTCCTTCCTCACTGGTTATCATCGTTCAGATGACTGCTGTCACCGATATGACCCTGGTTGTGGTCCTTCGGTTGAGTATACTCACTATCTCGCTCTAACAACTGAGCCCTGTTTACAACATCTGAATATAAAGAAAATTTATGAGATATAAGGTATTGACGAATCTCGGGTTTTAAACCTCTCAGAAACATCCGTGTCATGCGTTTCTCATTCTCCACCAAATGAGGTGCAAACCTGGACAACTCTGCGAACTTTGCCTCGTATTGAGACACCGTCATGTTATTCTGTTTGAATCTAATAAACTTTACCTCTTTCATATGACGAATACTTTCAGGAAAGTACTTGTCATTGAAAAGTTTCTGAAATCTTTCCCAATACATGTTGAGTGCATCTGGTTGGGTACACTTCACAGATTCCCACCAGTAATCTGCTTCACCACGAAACATAAAGGTAACGAATGGAACCTTCTGTTCCTTCGTGCATCCCAAGACATCGAATATCTTGGTAATTTTCTTGACCCATGTTTTTGCCATGATCGAATCCGGTTTTCCCTTAAATTTTGGTGGTCCCAACTCCTTAAACTGCTTGGCTGCGACAGACCGCGCGTTGCCATCACTTCCACCCGTATTTTGTACACGAGTCTCCCTCGTCTGATTTTGCATGAACTGCAAAAAGCTCCTAAACATTCCATCGTTCATCGTTTGCTCGGTAGTGTTGTTTACAGGAAGAATATTGCCTTCCTGTTGCACGTTCTCCTTGTTTGTGACTAAAGGTTGCTCCACAGTCTCGTACACTCCATTGTTAACGTTCTCAGCAGCCATTCTTAAATACTGCCATAATACAAGGGTTAATTAAACATATCGCATAATATCCCTATATTATAACCAACCAACAAATAAGCTTAGTAGGACACACTAGCAAAAGATTTACTCATCTCTCCCCTCCTAGTTCTATTCCCCGATCTCCGCCAGAGACCATATCCCTAAGCTTTGATACCAACTGTGACGCCCCCAAAACAGGTATACAACACCCATTCTGAGTCGCCAAATACATGGTACATAAAGCAAACTACAACTTCAATAATACAAATGTCGTGTGAAATACGACAATACATACTGTGAGTTTAAATACAAATATTGTCTTCTAGACAATATCCACACGCAAATAAGTCATCATTACAATTATTCAAACACTATTTTACGGAAATAGTGAGGACTGCTAAAACATCTTTCTAGAAACCTCACTCCATACCCCGACTCGATCCTGCTATGTTCTCACCTCCTGAGAAGAAAAATGGAACAAAAAGGAAAAGGGAGAGCTCAACTAGCCCAGTAAAGAATATTATGACTAAGATAATATACAAAAAATTATCGTTAGTATTCAACAGGGAAAAATCTGATAGAATACAATAGACAACAAGTTTTAGATCAACAACTACAGCGGAAACAGCAATCCATTAGAAGAGTCACGTAGAGGATGAATTCTACTATCTTCTAATATTTAAGAGTCCATCATCAATATTTTATCCCTGTAACAACAATCAATATACATCTTTAATCATCTTTGCACTACAGGCCAAAGATATTCATTTATATCACCAGTTGGTCATGTTCATCTCAACACCTGTTCATCTTTGCACTACGGGCCAAAGATATTAATCAGTAATCATTTATCTTTGCACTACAGGCCAAAGATATTTAATAGTATCATCATTTAGGACCGAGAATGATGAAAAATATTTTAAAAGAAACTAATCCAGTGAAACAAAAGGATAAATTTTAGGGATTCGTATTTCAGTATATCCAAATTCAATAATACTCCATAATAACCAAATATGAAGCAGAATTTCAAAAATAAAGACCAAAACATGGATACAATCAAAGATAATACCCATAATGGATATTTTGGACAAAAAGGAAAAATTTTATTTTTTGGTGAATAGTGCCGTATTCGTGAATAGTGCCGTATACGTGAATAGTAACCCCAACACAACAAGTTTCAAATTTGATAAAAAAATTCAACCAATATTTTGGCATAATGATATTGAAGAAAATAATATCATTTGCGAAAGAAATAACATCTCTTACCTCAAAATAACCGTATTTCTGACTGAATTTCGGGTATAGTGCTGACAGAAACTCGCACCGTATAGCAATACTCAAAGTATACTCACAAGAATACGCTCGATAATATAGAGAGAGAAAGAGAGAAAACTTGTTTCTGGTGTGATTTTCAATTCTAACTTAGCCCTCTATTTATAAGAAAATGCTAGAACGTCAAAGGAGACTAAAATAATAAAATATATTATAATTTATATTTTCTACGCATGCCTTTGAACCAAATCAGCCACCAGCCATCCTTGACACAAATTAGCAGCCCACATGTTTTAGAATAAAAGGGGTCCCACCCATAATTTAATAAAAATCATTTTATTCTCCGAAACTACAACAATTCATAGAAAATAGCCCGTTTATCAGAAAAATAAGAATTTTATGTCCATTCTGCCTGAAATCGAATTCTCTACAACTTTGCAGAAGAAATTTTTCCAAATTCCAAACAGAAATTATCCGAAATCTACAAACGGATGATTTTTAATTCTTCCAGTTCGAAAAAATACTAATAAAACACCTCAGCATTAATTCCTTCAATTATATCCACATAAAATAATATATTCATCAATTATATCCACATCAAATAAATATTTCCTTATCATATGAATCAATAATTAATTATTCTTAAATAATATTACAGAATCACTATTATGACAACCAGGCCGTTCCCAGGAAAGAGGGGGCTTTCCAATAAGGATTTCTCCTTACTGGCGCGCAATTTGATGACCAAACCTCTCCTTGACAGAACTTTCTAGACATTACCTATAATGATATCTAATAATATTATTCAAATAATATGAATTATTGATCTGATAATGAGAAATACTGTGCAGTGACAATTATTGAAACCACAATAATATAAACTAACAATGCAGCAATTATTGAATCAATATAATAAAATAATGAACAGTAACTAGTGTAACAATTATTGAGTAGTGTCTTCTTACATACGAATCAATAATTCAACCATACTGTGCAATACCGTGTGCTACTGTACAACCACACGTATTACTGTATTTTAACCACCAGGTAACCCAACAATGTTAATGGTAACAATTTACACCGTTATTTATAAAACTCAATCTTTGTCATTTTCTTTCATCCAACCGTTTTCCGTTATGGGGCCCACAATTAATTTCACCATCGTACGAATATTCCCGATAAAAAGAATATTCCACGACCAAACGAATATTTCCCGACAACAATGATTATTTTATAACCACTTGTTTATTTTTTAAAAAATTTCACATTTCACCCATAACCAAAGTATTATATCAAATTAACACCTTATTATTTTAGAATAATGAATAGAGGAAAATTTAATTTTTTTATAATAAGTTGGGTTCTTACATCTATTATTAAATTAATTATTATAAGAATATAATTTATGATAATTAATAATTCTAAAATAAAATTATTTGCAATAATTATTGTAATAAATAAATTTTTATTTGTCACAGACATACTCATTACCTAGCACATACTTCCACCTTTATAAAAAAAAAATTATACGCAAAATTTCTGATTTATTTATATAGAAAATATCGGGTTGTTACATGTGATGTGGACAGATGATACTCTACGATCATGATCGTGGTGTCTTGCCACCTTGGAGCTTGATCTGGTATTGATGGATGAGGACACTACGATTTCTCTTAAGTATTGGCATACTACGATCTCCACTTGCTTGTCTTGCAGACTCTACGCTTCTGAGAACACTCTACGATTCTTGAATAATATTACAGAATCACAATTATGACAACCAGGCCGTTCCCAGGAAAGAGGGGGCTTTCCAATAAGGATTTCTCTTTACTGGCGCATAATTTGATGACCAAACCTCTCCTTGACAGAACTTTCTAGACATTGCCTATAATGATATCTAATAATATTATTCAAATAATATGAATTATTGATCTGATAATGAGAAATACTGTGCAGTGACAATTATTGAAACCACAATAATATAAACTAACAATGCAGCAATTATTGAATCAATATAATAAAATAATGAACAGTAACTAGTGTAACAATTATTGAGTAGTGTCTTCTTACGTACGAATCAATAATTCAACCATACTGTGCAATACCGTGTGCTACTGTACAACCACGCGTATTACTGTATTTTAACCACCAGGTAACCCAACAGTGTTAATGGTAACAATTTACACCGTTATTTATAAAACTCAATCTTTGTCATTTTCTTTCATCCAACCGTTTTCCGTTATGGGGCCCACAATTAATTTCACCGTCGTACGAATATTCCCGATAAAAAGAATATTCCACGACCAAACGAATATTTCCCGACAACAATGATTATTTTATAACCACTTGTTTATTTTTTAAAAAATTTCACATTTCACCCATAACCAAAGTATTATATCAAATTAACACCTTATTATTTTAGAATAATGAATAGAGGAAAATTTAATTTTTTTTATAATAAGTTGGGGTCTTACATCTATTATTAAATTAATTATTATAAGAATATAACTTATGATAATTAATAATTCTAAAATAAAATTATTTGCAATAATTATTGTAATAAATAAATTTTTATTTGTCACAGACATACTCATTACCTAGCACATACTTCCACCTTTATAAAAAAAATTATACGCAAAATTTCTGATTTATTTATATAGAAAATATCGGGTTGTTACATGTGATGTGGACAGATGATACTCTACGATCATGATCGTGGTGTCTTGCCACCTTGGAGCTTGATCTGGTATTGATGGATGAGGACACTACGATTTCTCTTAAGTATTGGCATACTACGATCTTCACTTGCTTGTCTTGCAGACTCTACGCTTCTGAGAACACTCTACGATTCTTGAGTTTGACTCAGCATTCGTTTGGACCACTCTACGATTTTATGAGAGGCCCTTCAAAGCCGACAGACTGTGATTCTTGATGCTCTACGATTCTTCCTTGGCTTCTGCAATCTTTTGATCAGCTTGATAGACTACGATTCTGCTGAAGCCTATCTATTACATCTCAAAATATAGATCAACCTAACAGCTTTGATCTTTTCTTCTATACATTTATTTACAGAATGATAAACATTAAAGCTCAGATCAACCTAACAAGTTTGATCTATCATTAAGTCCTTGTACATGTATTCCTTGAAGGACTTTACATATAATCATGAATATTATCTTTCAACATTAAATTTAAATATGCAATCTTCCAACAAATTAATAAAAGTACTATCATATATTCCTAAGAAGACTAGGAGGTTAATTAATTCCAGGAGTTTAATTAATTATTCTTAATAAGATTAGGAGCCTAATTAATTAAAGGAGTTTAATTAATTAAAATAAAATACAATTCCTTAAATTTTTATGGAGGGTTGCCTACATCTATAAATAAGATGAGTCTTATTATAGGTGATGGTTCATAATTTCACAACACACGTGAATGACAATTCTAAGAGTTGGGAGAGTACTCATTTTTTATAGAGATAGAAAAAGTATGATTTTGCCAAACACCCATCTTCTAGAATACTTGTTCGTCATTGGTGGATCTCCTCTAAAAGTCAAACACTTAGGTGGTTAACGTTGATCAAAGGAAAGAATCCAACCCGGTGAATTCAAGGAGAATGTGAAAGCAGTTGGAGGTGAACTCGTACCTGAGAAAGCTCATTTCTATAAAGGTATGAATCTGATCTTCTTCTCTTTTCTATTGATTGATAATTATGCATAAAGTATGATCATAGTGATAAGTTTGCATGAAAATTTTAAATTCTTATTTTATCGCGCTTCTGCACATTTTATGTAATTTGATTGCATTATCGTGCTATATACAAACCTAACTGTGGTATCAGAGCCCTAACTTTGTGCTAATTATCAATCTTGATGATTCCTTGTATATATGGGTATGCGATTTGATCGAATTTTATGGGCATAATTTTTTCCTAGTCTGTCTGCGACGCAACTGCGCCGTCTCCAGTTCATTCTGGAGCACAGCTGCGCCAAAATCAGGAAAAAGGTTTTCTAGGCTAGCAGCGCAGCTGCGCTATATCCTAGTGTATTCTGGGCGCAGCTGCGCTGTATCCTAGTGTATTCTGGGCGCAGCTGCGCCTTACACCAGATTCTAAAAAAAAATTAATTTTAATATTTATTTCAATTAAGATAAAATGTTTATTTTGAATTGGAATATGATTAAAATAAAAGATTTATATTTACTTGGAATTAAATTCCACGTTCGTTTGAATAAAAGAGTTTTTTCAAAAGTTTTAGATTAACTTGGAATTGGATTCCATGTTCGTTTGAATAAAAGAGTTTATTCACATATGGAATATAATTTCATGTTTCCTGGAATAAAGTAGTCTATTCACTTATGGAATACGATTCCATGTTTCCTAAAATTAAAGATGTTTAATTTTGATAAGGAATATGATTCAACATAATTTATTTTTTCAGCAATTTTAAGTTAAAATAAAGGAGTTTATTTTGTAATTGAAATTGGATTCCTTGTTAATTAAAATAAAGGATTTTATTTTGATTTGGAATTTGATTAAAAATAGAGAGTTTATTTTTATTCAAAATTGGATAAAATAAAATAAAGAAATTTATTATGATTTAAATTTTGATTAAAATAAAGGAGTTTGTTTTTATCTCAAAATTGGATTTTTAATAAATTCAAAATTGCCCATTAAATTGATATCGATGCATATATGGAATAGATTTATTATTCATGAGATGAATCTTATTTATTGATATATATGATGATGTGCATGATAATAAATGGGATTGATTATGAACTATTGACCAATGTGATTAGATTTTTATTTTAGTTGGATGCATAAATGTATGAGTTTTATTAAATGGGGTTTGTGTACCTCGTCTTTTCTAATTTTTCATAATGTAAATTATATCTCCCTCCTATATACTTTATCTTGACTGCTGATCAAGGTTTCTATTTATTAAATAGTTTTGTAATAGGAGTAGTTAGAATTAATTTTGAAGAATTGAAGATCAAGAAGTGCATGAAGGCCCGTTTATAATAGAGCCCGGGTTTAAATTTAATTTTTACACCCTAGGTTTGACCACTTGGTTCACTTGGTGGCTCTAATGAATCAAACTATAATAAAGTCCATAATTAATCTGGTTAGAATATAGTATTCTATATATGCATGCTTATACTATATATATATATATATATATATATATATATATATATATATATATATATATATATATATATGCATGCGCACTAAATAAGATGAGACAAATTAATAACAAACTCCTCAAATAAATTATTTTAAGTTGTAACGTTCAAAGATATTTGAATATCGAACGTCGCCTTCTAGCATGGTAAAATAATAGAGTATTAAATATTTAATATGAGTTTGTTGTACACACACAAGACAAGTATTAAATATTTAAGATGTTATTTTATCACATTTAATGCTTATAAATAGACTGAATAATGATGTTTTGTTGTGCACACACAAGGACTGTTTTTCTTTTGAATATATGGAAGTGCTAGGTATGACTTAACTTAGATCATTTTAGTTTGGATGTGCACACACTTGACCATTATGATCTAAGAGACAAAATACAAGGAGTTACATAGTTGATATAATTGACAAGAGTTGTCTACCTATTTATTTAAATATAGTTTGTTGTGCACACACATGGCTATATACATTTGAAATGGAATCCTTATTCTCACTAGCATATCATTAATTAGATATTGCCGAACTATATATATTGAGGGTAATATAGTTTGAAAAAAAATAGTGAGAGATACCAATTTAAAACAAGACCTAATTTATTTTGGTAATTAATAAAAGAATGTATGCTAAAATGTTGTTAATTACAAATTCATTTACAAAATTTTACAATGTCTAAATTACTATCATTGTGAAGAATATTAGATATTATTTAACCGAACCGAATTAAACGGATTGGTGAAGGAATTTGAGAATGGTTTTCTTGACTGAAAAGTTATCTTATGTCCTTCACATGCCTATCCCTACAATGTTTGCAGACAATGCCTTTGAGGAAGACATTGCTACTTTTAGAAAGTGGCAAGATGATGCACAGTTGGCTCAATGCATCATGCTCGCATCCATGAGTAACGAGCTTCAGCGTCCTATGGACGCTCTTACTATATTCTTGCACATCAAGTTATTGATGGTGAGGAAAGTAGGACTGATATATATCGGATATCTACGGAGCTCTTCCAATCTAGAATAACCAATGACACTATTGTACAGACAAAAGTCTTTAACATTATCAATTTGATTGAATAGTTAGGAAAATTGGTTTTGTAATGGCTGGAGAGTTGAGCTAAGATTTGATCTTGTAGTCACTTTCGGACTCCTTCTCACAATTGTTGTGAATTTTTCTTATGAACAAGCTAGATATCAGGCTCGCTGATTTACTTAACTTGTTGAAAAATGTTGGGAGTCACTTTCCAACCAAGAAAGACCAAGTCTTACTGGTAGGGGCCAAAGGATCTTCTGAAAGGAAGAACGATTCTAAGAAGGTAAATAGAAAGGCAAAAACAAAGGATAATAAGAACAAAGTTAATACGGATTGTAAGACCCCAACTTATTATAAATAAATTAAATTTTCCTCTATTCATTATTCTAAAATAATAAGGTGTTAATTTGATATAATACTTTGGTATGGGTGAAATGTGAAATTTTTTACAAAATAAACAAGTGGTTATAAAATAATCATTGTTGTCGGGGAATATTCGTTTGGTCGTGGAATATTCTTTTTGTCGGGAATATTTGTACGACGGCGCAGTCAATTGTGGGCCTCATAACGGAAAACGGTTGGATGAAAAAAACGACAAAGATTGAGTTTTATAAATAACGGCGTAAATTGTTACCATTAACACTGTTGGGTTACCTGGTGGATAAAATACAGTAATACGCGTGGTTGTACAGTAGCACACGGTATTGCACAGAATGGTTGAATTATTGATTCGTACGTAAGAAGGCATTACTCAATAATTGTTACAGTAGTTACTGTTCATTATTTTATTATATTGATTCAATAATTGTTGCATTGTTAGTTTATATTATTATGGTTTCAATAATTGTCACTGCACAGTATTTCTCATTATCAGATCAATAATTCATATTATTTGAATAATATTATTAGATAGCATTATTGGCAATGTCTAGAAATTTTTGTCAAGGAGAGGTTTGGTCATCTAATTGCGCGCCAGTAAGGAGAAATCCTTATTGGAAAGCCCCCTCTTTCTTGGGAACGGTCTGGTTGTCATAATTGTGATTCTGTAATATTATTTAAGAATAATTAATTATTGATTCATATGATAAGGAAATATTTATTTGATGTGGATATAATTGATGGATATATTATTTTATGTGGATATAATTGAAGGAATTAATGCTGAGGTGTTTTATCAGTATTTTGTCGAACTGGAAGAATTAAAAATCATCCGTTTGTAGATTTCGGATAATTTTTGTTTGGAATTTGGAAAAAAATTCTTCTGCAAAGTTGTAGAGAATTCGATTTCAGGTAGAATGGACATAAAATTCATATTTTTCTGATAAACGAGCTGATTTCTATGAATTGTTGAAGTTTCGGAGAATAAAATGATTTTTATTAAATTATGGGTGGGACCCACTTTTATTCGAACACATGTGGGCTGCTAATTTGGGTCAAGGATGGCTGGTGGCTGATTTGGTTCAAAGGCATGCGTAGAAAATATAAATTATAATATATTTTATTATTTTAGTCTCCTTTGGCGTTCTAGCATTTTCCTATAAATAGAGGGCTAAGTTAGAATTGAAAATCACACCAGAAACAAGTTTTCTCTCTTTCTCTCTCTATATTATTGAGCATATTCTTGTGAGTATACTTTGAGTGTTGCTATACGGTGCGAGTTTCTCTCAGCACTATACCCAAAATTCAGTCCGAAATACGGTTATTTTGAGGTAAGGGATGTTATTTCTTTCGCAAATGATATTATTTTCTTCAATATCATTATGCCAAAACATTGGTTGAATTTTTTTATCAAATTTGGAACTTGTTGTGTCGGGGTTACTATTCACGTATACGACACTATTCACGAATACGGCACTATTCACTAAAAAATAAAATTTTTCTTTTTTGTCCAAAATATCTATTATGGGTATTATCTTTGATTGTATCCATGTTTTGGTCTTTATTTTTGAAATTATGCTTCATATTTGGTTATTATGGAGTATTATTGAATTTGGATATACTGAAATACGAATCCCTAAAATTTATCCTTTTGTTTCACTTGATTCGTTTCTTTTAAAATATTTTTCATCATCTTCAATCCTAAATGATGATACTATTAAATATCTTTGGCCTGTAGTGCAAAGATAAATGATTACTGATGAATATCTTTGGCCCGTAGTGCAAAGATGAACAGGTGTTGAGATGAACATGATCAACTGGTGATATAAATGAATATCTTTGGCCTGTAGTGCAAAGATGATTAAAGATGTATATTGATTGTTGTCACAGGGATAAAATATTGATGATGGACTCTTAAATATTAGAAGATAGTAGAATTCATCCTCTACGTGACTCTTCTAATGGATTATTGTTTCCGCTGTAGTTGTTGATCTAAAACTTGTTGTCTATTGTATTCTATCAGATTTTTTCCTGTTGAAGACTAACGATAATTTGTTGTATATTATCTTAGTCATAATATTCTTTACTGGGCTAGTTGAGCTCACACTTTTCTTTTTTGTTCCATTTTTCTTCTCAGGAGGTGAGAACATAGCAGGATCGAGTCGGGGTATGGAGTGAGGTTTCTAGAAAGATGTTTTAGCAGTCCTCACTATTTCCGTAAAATAGTGTTTGAATAATTGTAATGAGGACTTATTTGCGTGTGAATATTGTCTAGAAGACAATATTTGTATTTAAACTCACAGTATGTATTGTCGTATTTCACACGACATTTGTATTATTGAAGTTGTAGTTTGCTTTATGTACCATGTATTTGGCGACTTAGAATGGGTGTTGTATACATGTTTTGGGGGCATCACAATAGAAATGTTTTTATTAATTATTTTCCATGAAATTATAATTATATATTATTTAAATAATATATGAAATTATTTTTAGAATTATTATAATATTTATTTATTTTATTATATGAATTTATGTTAGATTAATTAAGTTAATTATTTTTAACTTAATTAATAATGTTATATATGAAGAATAAATCAGATATGGAATCCAAACCCCAATTTTAGATTTTGATCAAGGAATGAGAATAATAATATAATATTAATTATATTTTGATTTTTCAGTGCTATAGATATGTATGGTATGTACATATTGAGAATGATCGGTCAATTATGGTATATCAGTGGAAGACCTAGTAGTAGTGTTATTTAAACTCAAACCGGAGTAAAGATCGGTCAAAAATTGTGTTAATGTGATTATAATAAGTGTTAATCTAAGTTAGTAAACCCTAACTTAGAAATTATAAACCCTAATTGTTAAATGTAAACCCTAACCGCTAGATTGGCACGTTCAACGATAATTAATAAATTATTAAACCTAATGTGTAAGTTTAATTTATTAGGAAAACCCTAATTATTATGAGAAACCCTAATTATGAAATTAGAAACCCTAATTTCTCTATTTAGTAACCCTAGTTAGTATTTATAAAACCTAATTACTAATTGTAAATCCAAATTGCTAAACTAGCAAGGTTAACTATAATTAGTAAATAATAAAACCCTATTGTTCATGTATAATGTAATTAGAAAACCTAATCTAATTAAGGAAACCCTAATTACAAATTTTAGAAACTAAAATTTTATTTTTATACAAACCCTAACTGGAAATCCTACAAATTCTATATGCTAAATCTTAGGGTTAAACCCTAAGGGTTAAACCCTAAGGTTTCATTTATGCCATTAAATTCTCAAGTCAAAAGACTAAAATACCCTTTTGTTTATTATTGAAGCTAACATGTAGGTTTTGACCTTAGGTGAAGTTGTTCACCAAATCTAACTACTCCATGTGCCTTAAATCAACACATATCGGCCAATTGCCAGCCATATACATTGTATACTAGTATTATATAAAGATCAAAGAGAGAGAGAGAGAAAGTCACATTTTTGCTCATTTTTCTCAAACACCCAACCAATCCTCTATCTCACTAAAATACACGAAAATTATAAGTTTTGTAGTCACCAAATCAAGCCTTATGAACTTCATAACAGATCTAGAAGCCTAGAATCAAAAAAATTTCAAAGTGAGGTATAAACCCTAACTAGAAATTTGACCTTTGATCTGGTGTTAAATGTTATTTTTTTGGTGTTAAACATGTTATATATAGTGTATAATTGTAAGACCCCAACTTTTATGAATAAAGATGAATTTTCTATAATTATCATTTTTGAATATTATGGAATGAATTTGATATAATGTTATAGTTGTGGGTAATATTTATAATTTTTGTAAAGTACGCAAGTTGTTATATAATATTCGATTGGTCGGGGAATATTCGTTTTAACAGAAAATATTTGTACGACGGCACAATTATTGGTGAACCCCACAACGAAATTATTATCGGATTGAGAAAACGACAAAAATATTTTATGAAAATAAAGGCGGAAGTTTTATCCTTAACTGTTGAAACACCCGGTGTTAAAAGTACAAGAATACGCGTGGTTGCATAGTAGCACACGGTATTGATTATTGATGCTTACGTGAGAAGTTACTCAGTTTTGTTCAATTATTGCTACAGTAATTGCTACATAGTATCTCGCGTTATTTGATTCAATTATTGTCGATATTTTTTATATTATTAAATCAATAATTGAGATGACAGAGTTATTAATAATATTATTTGCAATATTAACGATGTCTAGAAGTTCTGCCAAGGAGAGGTTTGGTCACCTAATTGCGCGCCAATAAGGAGAAATCCTTATTGGAAAGCCCCCTTTTTCTGGGAACGACCTGGTCGATTAATATTGTGAATTATAATAATGATAATAAATGTTGTTAAAAATATTGAGGTGATTTTATGAAGTATTTGTTGTAAATATTGACGTATTATTTGGACCACCATTTACCCATTTTTCAAAATAACCGATAGAAAGTTATTAAGTATATATATATATATATATATATATATATATATGTATATGAAAGTGGTGGATGTCATGGGGGTTGTATTATATATATATATATATATTATAAGTTTTGTTTTATGAAAATAGAAAATATTTTATTTTATTTAAAAAAAATTGTTTTATTAGAATATTTTATAGTAAACCAACCTGGACCGTCCGTTTAAAAGTAAATCATTCTGGACCGTTCAAGAATTAGTTACTATTCAGTCCATTCTCCTATAAATAGCAGCTCATTCCTTCATTATTTCTTACGAATTCACTGAAACTCTAGAGAGAGAAACTATAAAGAGAAAGAAGAGAAGTATTCTGCTACTTCACTACTCCTATATCCAGTTTTTTCTAAGGTAAGGGGTATTTTTCTTTCGTATTCATGAATAGAACTTTTGTTATTCCATTCTATATTATTCTGTTGGAATAACCTGTATACACGGGCTACCCTATACTTGGTGAAATTCTTCTGTTATTCCATTCTTTATCATTATGTTGGAATAACCTGTCTATGCGAAGTATCGCATACATGGTAAAATTCTTCTGTTATTCCATTCTTTATTATTCTGTTGGAATATCCTGTCTGTGCGTTTACGTATGACCTGGTTCCGTTATTTATTATTCTGTTGGAACATCCTGTCGGTGCGAATTTCGCCTGACCTGATTTAGTTATTTATTATTCTGTTGGAATATCTTGTCTGTGCGTTTACGCATGACCTGGTTCCGTTATTTATTATTCTGTTGGAATAACCTGTCTGTGCGGTCTATCGCATGCCTGGTGATTTCTTTTGTTATTCCATTCTTTATTATACTCAGTTGGTTAAAGTTTTGACTTCTATACTTCATGAAATTAGTGGAATATCCTTGATATTTGCGCTTCATCTAGTATCTTTTCATGGAAATATTCTTCTGAGCATTCTTGAATTTTACTCTACAAAGAAGTATCATGTTGACAATTTGGACGTTATTAGTTCCTGGATAAATTAATTCTTGAACTTGTTTTATTGAATTCTTATATCATTGTCATCATCCTCATGTTTATATTTTGTTGAAAGTCATCTGTGGCCTGTAGTGCATAGATGGACTTGGTATGATTATGACCAGAGATTATTCGGTGAAATCATGACCGTAATGTTATAAATTAATGATGTGGTAAAAGTCCTCATTGGCCCATAGTGCATTGATGGACAGTTGTTGACATGATCATGACCATTGATGAATACACGAATATCCTTGGCCCGTAGTGCATGGATAATTTGTGGTTGTGATACTAATGAATATCATTTGCCATAGTACAGGGATGATGTTGATTTTTTTATTAAGCTGAGTCCCAGCGATAAAAGTGATGAAAAACCTTTTAAATCATAAAAGATAGTAGATTTTATTCTCTACTTGACTCTTTTAATGGATTGCATGTTCCGTTGCAGTTAAACTTGATGTTTGTTATATTGTATCAGTTTAACACTATTGAAGGCTAACGATAATTTACTCTGTATTATCTTATTCATAATATTTCTTACTGGGCTAGTTGAGCTCACCCTTTGACTTTCATTGTTTTCTTCAGGAAATGAGAACGCAGCAGGGACTAGTCAGGAACGGAGTGATGGTCCAGATAATAGCATTAGTAGTCCTCACTATTCTGTTAAATAGTGTAATAATAAATGTAATGAGGACTCAATTGAGTGTGGATATTGTCTAGATGACAATATTTGTATTAAAACTCACAACATATGTTTTGTCATATTTTACACGACTGTTGTATAATTAAGTTGTATTTGAATTTTGTACCATATTTTTGGCAAATCAAGATGGGTGACGTATACCTATTTTGGGGGCGTCACAGTTGGTATCAAAGCTTAGGGATATGATCTCTGGCTGAGATGTGAGACAAGAACTAGGAGTGGAGAGACGGGGAATTCCTTCGCTAGTATGACTTACCTAAGTTTATTTGGCATTTAATTGGTCGGTCAGAGTATAGGGATAATATATTGTATGTCAATTAACCTTTGTTTTGTGGCAGTATTTGAAAATGGCCTCCGAGAATGTTGAGATTAGCAATGGAGCAGAGGAGACCGTTGAGTCTTTACAGATCAATAATCAGGATAATGTGCATCAGGAAGGCGACAATCCTCAAGTAAACAACAACACTGACCAGATGATGAATGATGAAATGTTCAGAGGCTTTATGCAATTCATGCAACATCAAGCAAGAACGGCTCCTATACAAAATGTTATTGGAAACACTGGCAACTCTCGAACGGTCACCGCTAAGCAGTTCAAGGAACTGGGACCACTTGAGTTTTTTGGAAAGCCAAAACCACTTAAGGTGGAGACGTTGATAAAGCAAATCTGTAAGATATTTGATGTCTTGGGATGCTCCAAGGATCAAAAGGTTCCCTTTGCCACCTTCATGTTGTATGCAGAGGCAGATTACTGGTGGGAATCTGTAAAACGTACTCAACCTGCCGCATTGAAGATGACTTGGTAGAAGTTCCAAGAATTGTTCAACGACAAGTACTTTTCTGAAAGTATTCATCACATGAAAGAGGTAGAGTTCATCAAGTTGGAGCAAAACAACATGACCGTGTCGT